>VDFB02266107.1:0-47736 GCA_007258455.2 Sequoia sempervirens
TTGCTCAAATAAGACTTCAAACCAACACCACAGATTGGTGTTGTATCCCTTGACAAACCTCCACTGAATATTTTTCTAGGATTAGAAGTGTCGTTTGAAGAATCTATGACTTCCCTCAGATAATGCTAACCCCCTCACCTGTTGTAAATTAAATGAATAAGCATCGAACTAGGGTTTTAAAGAAAATCATTTTAAAAATTCAAAATAGGAAAAATAAAATTCATAGGCATTAGGTTGTGGTTGCTTTCTCTTTGTTCACTATGCCATTTTATCAAATACATTGCCCTTTGCTCAACACCTTAGGGAGTGCCTACAATACTCACACCAATAGAGGCAAATAAAGTAAATGAAAACAAATGAAAATGCAGAGCAAATCACATGTTTTATGCCACCACATAGATCATGATTTTTTAATTGTTCTACAGGTTGGAAATGATAAAAAAACAACCACCTCCAATGTATGTAGATTT
Organism: Sequoia sempervirens; assembly: GCA_007258455.2. Lineage (NCBI taxonomy): Eukaryota > Viridiplantae > Streptophyta > Pinopsida > Cupressales > Cupressaceae > Sequoia > Sequoia sempervirens. The sequence continues at coordinate 471 of VDFB02266107.1, forward strand.
ACGACCTATGTGATTTGGCAACTAACAATGTAGAATTGTTTATAGATTAGAACAAGAAGTGAGACATTGAGCTTACCACCATTATAATTTTTGTAGGTTTCATTCTATCAATTTTCCAAAAAATGTTGTGAAAGATTATGATTCATTGGTCCTCTTCAATTGTCACTACAAATTATCGTGCAAATATTTTTATTGCTTGAATCATGCCTCAAATCAAAGGGTTTGATTGATGCCCCAAGATCATTTATTTTGCACTTAGAGACTATTGTAACTATTATTTGGTGTCATATCGTATTTAGAAGACAAAGACAAGCCTAAAAAAAGGTAGGAAATTGATTGAAAACTTCTTCACCATGATTAAATCTGCAACTCACACCTTAGAATGCGAAGAGTAAAACTCAAAAAATTGTGAATTTTCATAAGAATTCAAACTGGCTAATCTACACATTGCACAAATGATTCACTCTATGTTTTCATCACTCTATTTTGGATGCTTTCAAGACCTCCTTTGTAATGCTCTATTATCATATTGAAAAATTAAATACCATCTACATTTGCACAATATTAAACAAAAAATGAAATAATATAATTGAGAGTTGACTTTCAATGTATTACAACATGACTTTTATAAATCCTCTTCATCAGAACTTCTCAGGAATGTAACTAATTATTTTAGAACAAAAATAAACAAGTCACTAAGATGATTTTTAGTAAGGTAAACCTTAATATTCCAACAATTTTTTTGATGTTTCTTGCTTGAACATTGCAAAATAAGATTAACAAATTTGCATTTGGATTACATGCCAATTCAACCTTTTAAATTCACCTTGAAGCTTGAACATGTGATATTTGCATATTAACATACCACAAGATCAAATGACTAACTCCCCAATTTTTTTTCTATAATTTGTGAAATTAATAAGAGTAAGGTGAATATGCACAAACTCAACAATCCATTGTTATAATTGGGTAGAAAGAAAATGAAGTAGAAGAACAAATCTAATTGAAGGTGGGGAAGTGTGTGAAGCCGAATGTGATATAAAAACACGTGGAGTATTGGTAGTAATCTTTAGATGTAGAATGGATTAAGGAAAACATATTATGTATGTATGTATGTGCATATATACAAGCATACATGTGTATATGCATGTGCATTTTCTCGTTGTGAAACATGAGATTTTATAATTTATAATGATTTATGTATCAATGGTGATTGTGATTCTTGCTAATGATCAATTGAAGTAAAAATTAACCTAAAAAAACTATTACTAGGCACAAACAAATAAAAAATCAAATAGAGGCAAGATTATTGTCTAATTTGAATTTTTTTTTGCAATTGCAAAATTTGTTATATTTTCAAGAATTCTTTTGGTAGGCTTAACACATAATAAATGCTGAATTACAAGGCCAAGAACATGATGTAAGATAACACTGAATGATAGGAGATTAAGAAACACAGTAGCAATAGACCAACAAACACCTTTCAAACATGAAGAAACAAACAATACACTCCTAAATGTGAAAATGAAAAAATAATAGTTAATGATGACTAACTTGTGTTCCAAAAAATGTAAAAATAAGTCTAGAAAAGACAATCATCAAATAATATACAACAACATTCCAAATAAATGTTAAAGAAGACTATTTCAATTTAATTCAATGAATATCTTGAGATGGGAGAATATGAAACACAAAATCGATGATAAGAAGTCAATTGAAGCACTTCAAACACACTTTGGATAAAAAAAAAAAAATCTTGAAGGAGTTGATTGCAACCCTTGCATTTTAGGGAGAAATCTGAAACTGCAAACAAATAATTGGAGTCATCAAACCAACAATGAAGTTCATCTTTATCATAATACCCATTAAAGGATATAAACCTATCCAAATCATTGGATCTAAAGCAAGATAAAATAAATTCAAAATTCTATTGTACATTTGATTTGTTTTCAATTTTTTAAAATTTCAAAAACTAAATGTTTCAATACCAAATGCTATGTTTTAAAATTATATTCTTATCCAACTTGCCTTTATCCAGCCTTAAAACATTTATAGCATACCATGACATAATTTTCATAAGAGATCAAATCCCTAGTTTTAAAGAAGCATCCACATTAGATAATATTATGAATTGGGCTAAAAGTGATGTAAGAAGTGAATAAGTAATCTAGTATACTTTTTATATTGATAAAAATAGGTTTTGAAAGGGTTCACATCCTTGCACTACAAATCAACCATCAGGCACATAGAACACATACCTTGAGATATTGAACAAAGCAAACAACCCATTAAAATGAATAAGAGAGACATACAACTACATCCCAGTTGCCATAAACAACAACAATAAAAAAGTAAGAAACTATAGAGTTCCCTAGGCTTCAACCTAGACAATGCTAGACCCAACCCTATTTAATCTCACACTCTTCACTTTCATATGAGATTAGGAAACATTTGAGAAGATCTTTCTTTTGTCTTTGTACAATGGTCTATGAAATTTTATCATCTAAGTCCTCAAAACAAGGAGAAGTGGGAGGGGATTCTAGTTGCACTTGCCATACACAACAACAATAAAAAGTAAGAAACTATAGAGTTTCAGTCTGGAACATGTTCTTTACCTTCTTCTAGTACTGCAATAGATGGTAACATAGAGGAGGAATAGACCTTGGTGAATGGGAAGCAAAAAATAAGAAAAATCTTGATGTGGGTGGAGAAAGTAAACATGGAATACCTAATCATAGGGACACTAGAGTTAGGAAGGAAACTCAAGAAGTGGCTATTGGTAAACAAAGGACTTTGGATTTATTAGGTCCAAAGAAACAAAATAAATGATAAGTTTGATTTAGGATAGGAAGCCCCTCCCTTGGTTTAGCTATTGCTAAGTTTGCACTGTGTGAATTTCCTATTTGTTGATGAAAATTATTTCATGGAACATTAGAGGGTTGCATATCCCTTTCAAGCAACATCTTTTAAAGAGCTGTATAGTTGAAAATAAGGTGAATATTCTCTTGATTTAGGGCAATCCCTTGATTTTACCGATTTCTTCTCTTCTATTGGTTTAATTGATATTGACCTCTAAGGGTCGGTCTTCACGTGGTCAAATAAAAGGCAAGCTAATAATTTGATACAAGTCAAGCCAGACATGTTTCTTATTTCCAATGGATGAAACATTTTACCTAGAATTTCTTTGTTTGCTTTACCAAGGATGGGTTCATATCACAATGCTAGTTTGTTAAGTTGGATTGATGCTATGTCTAAAGGTCCTTATCCTTTTAGGTATGAAATCATGTGGGCCTCTCACCTTGAGTTTAGAATCTTGTGGAAAAGTGGTGGAATACTCCTTGTAGTGGTACCCCTATGTTTCAATTTTCTAAAAAGATAAAGACCGTGAAAGAGAATGTCAAAGGATGGGATATATTGTGTTTTGAGAATATTCTTCCACAAAAATGAAAAGTTGATAAAAGATCTAAAAGAAGTCCAGGAAAATATGGAGAAAGGTATGATTGATATGGATAATTGTGGTAAAAAAAGAGATTTGAGGGCTAAGTGGTATAGTCTTGGAAATATAAATCTAGAATTCAGTGGTTTACTGAAGGAGATAGGAATACAAAGTTTTTTCATCAGTCCACTCTGAAGCATAGGAGAAGAAATGACATTAGAATTTTGAACCTTTAAAATGGCATTGTTCTTATGGAGGAAGACGATATTGCTGATGCTACTATTTTCTACTCTACGGAAACATTGGTTGATTCCAAACATGATTTGTTTGGCCTAGAGGAAGTTATCGATGTCATTCCTCAAATCTTGAATGATCAATATATTGCTGACTTTGAGAAGGCTATTTCCTTAAAAGAGGTTAAATTTCTTGTTTTTTCCTTTGGTGCTTTCAAAGCCCTTGGGTTGGATGGGTTCACTCCTTCCTTTTAGAAGATTTCTAGGAGATATCTCGAAGGATCTTCTTATGGTTGTGAGAGAATTTTTTAGAATGATAAAACTATTAGGGTAGCTAAACTCCACTTTTATTGTTTTGGTTCCTAAGAAATGAAGGCCTCTTCTATGTTGGACTTCAAGACAATTAGCTTATGCAATACAATCCACTAGATATATTTTCTAAATCGATTGTCAATAGACTTAAACCTATGCTCCATAGGCTGATATCTCCTAATAAAAAATGGTTTGTTTTGGTAGACAAATTATGGATGCATTTTTGTCTACTCATGAATATATTCATTCTATGGAGTATAATAAAAGACCTAGTATGGTGCTCAAGTTGGATATATCTAGGCCTATGTTAGAGTTTCTTGGTCTTTTTTGATTGTTGTCTTGCAAAAGTTGGGTTTTAAATGGAGGATCTTTAAGCTTATTAAATCTTGTGTTACTACTCCTAAATGCTTAGTTTTAGTAAATGGTATTCCTAAGGGGTTATTTTCCTGTGGTAGCAGCTTTAGAAAAGGTGATAGATAAAAATATTCAAAAGTTGATTAGTGTTGGTTTGTTGAAACAGATTAAAGTTACTTCTTCTTTGCCTCACTCTTCTCATCAACAGTTTGTTGATGATACTATCCTTTGTGGAGTTGCCTCTATGGTAGAACCTAATTATTGGAAGGATCTCCTAGATGATTATGCTAAGGTGTCTTATCAATATATCAATTACAATAAAAGAATGCTCTACTTATTTAATACTGATCCCCCTCTTAGAGATAGAATAATGAGAGTTATTGGTTTGCAAATAGTCGACCTTCCTACTACTTATTTGGGTCTTCCTTTATCTACTAAGAAAATTTCAAATAATTACTGGATTAGTATAGTGGAAAGGTGTATAGGAGCGAATTTGCACCCTCTCTCAAATTCCCCTTTTACACCCTCCTTAGAAAATAAAATCCAATTAAGTCCATGTCCTCATTTCATACCCCATCCATTTGGTGCTTATTTTTTTTTGTTGGTAGGGAATTTCTAACGGAGACACGCGCGCAATGCGCAGACGTCTGCGTGGCACACTGCCATCCTTGACAGATTCCTGCCTTTGGAATCTGCAGAGACGTTACATTCTCCATTGGAGATGAAGTGTAATGCCTCTGCACTTTCTTGTCAACCTAAGAATGGCACTTTCCCTCCTAATTATTCTTCAAATGCATATCTTTCACTTTCATTCCATCTTCTACATACAAATTCGATCTTTCCTCACAATTCTTGAGCTTTTTCACATCTTCTCTACTTCATGCAACACTTTTGCCACCATTGGAGCTATGGATTGGTGTCCTACGAGACTGCTTCTTCATTGTTGCGGCAACATAAACCTTATCAAGCTTACATCCTCCTCTACATGCTTGAGGCTACCTTGATTGGGAAGGTGATATTGTTTCACTTCTCCATTTCCACAATATTGTTACTTGATTTGTGTAGCATAGTGTTATTTCTATCATTCGGTATCTTTCTATTACTCTCTTTATCATATTTTCTATCTTGTGGATATTCTGGCTGTCCGTGGAGGTGGAAACACCAAAGTGAGGGTTTGACTGCTGCAAACCCCTATACAACCCCAACATTTTTCTTCTCTTGGTTGTGTGTAGGTATATGTTCGTGTGGATTTTGCTGGTGAACTAGACTCCTCGTGAGTTAATCTTCATCACCTTTGCTTTTTGTCACTTCTACATTATCTTTGTAGGTATTTTAATCATTTCTTTAGTTATCATTTCAGTTAGTACTTTAAACCTTATTTGATAGAAATTTAGTAGTTTCTTATGCTCTGTGCTATACTTTTGCACTTTCTGGCCGTACAGACACCAACGCGCCGCACTGTCATCCCAAAACCTACGCTGCTATTCTCGAGAAAAGAGCTATCTGAGGTATAGTTCAGGTTCCAGAAGCCTACTCATTTAGCCACATAAAATATCTCAGGTCAATAGAGTAACTGAAGCACTTGAGAGTGCTCTTCATTCTCTATCCTTGAGCTGAAACACCTACGCGGTTGAGGTAGATTAGGACAGCCTTCAACTCTCAGCTCTCTGTGACCTGGAGCCTTAGTGTGGTTGGTCCCCCTCCTCTACATTTTGGTGAACCTAACATGAACAACATCTATCTGTTTCTTTGTGTCTGAGAATTTTTCCTTTGCACTTGGTGACTGTTGTAAACTCGGGTGTTGTGAGGTTTTATGAGCATCACAACGCAGTTTACGACCTCTAGGTACATGGTTAGAAGAAGTGTACGACACTTACTAATGGAAAATATGAATGCCACTTCCAGTTTTACTACTGAATTTTCTACAGGCTTTACAAACGAGATGGGTTTCATTGATGAGACCACTTGTGCACCCACTCCACTAGCGTCCCCTACAACCTCGTCCGTAGACAAGGATGATGCTGTGCATATTCCTAGAGAAAACCTTTTGGCATTAGATAAGAGGTTGTTAGAAATCATAAATCATCTAGAGAAATAACCAAACATGACACGTGTTGCTAGGCCTAATATACATGTTAGGTAAGGATTAGACAGGTGTGGAGTTTTTTACGCTGCCTCTCTGATTTAATTGAAGCATACATCCCTTTGTATAACCCTAGATTGGGTACCACCTGAGGGGAGGTGCTCGACGCTTATGAGAGACAAATAGGTGTCTTGATGTCTATCACATCTATATGCATGGCTAAAACAAGCCCCTTGATCAACATTTCCTCTGCTTCCAAGAAACCTCGCACTATCAAGGAAAGTAGGATACCCCTTGGCTTCAACTTCAGCCCTCCTATTTCCCTTGGTGGTGTGGGCTATGGTGGATTGAGTGGTGGTGGTTTTGGTAGCAATGGCAGTGCTGGTGGCGGTGGCTTTGGCGGAGGTCATGGTGGTGGCTCTGACGGAGGTCACACTAGTGGTTCCTGTGGTGGCTCCGATGACAGCCACGACAGTGGCCCTATAGGTGGCTGTGATGGTGGTGGTTTTGGGGGAGGTTCCACTGGACCTTTGTCATCTTCAAACCCTATTTTGAATGCTCTTCTTTAGAACATGGGCCAAATGCAAAGCTAGTTGGTGAACCTGTCTCAAGCCTCCTCCCATCCTATCTTTCATCCCTTCTCCCAACATAGTCCATTGTTGGTAATGATTTTGAGCACTCCTTTTCCATAGGGAATGGAGGTTCCTAAATTCAAAAATTATGGTGGTAAAGGAGATCCGTAGACACATGTATCTACTTTTAATGCCATGTGCACGAATTTCTTTCACCATGATGCTCTAATGGAATTTTTTTCCTTCAATATCTCAAGGATACAACACTCAAGTGGTACTGTTCCTTTCTTGAAAATTTTATATTCTCATTTGACTAGCTCGTAAATTAGTTTCTTTGTCAATTATAGGCTAACATTGGTCCGAAGATGACCTTCTCGGATCTGGTATGATGTAAGTAGGGAGAACACGAGAAGATAAATGGCTTAATTGCGTAATACCAAACACTCTTTTCGCAAATATTGTACCCACTGCCTGACTCAGACGTGCATAAGGTATTCATAGGAAACCTATAGCAAGCCTGGCAGGATAAATTTTCCTTAATGAAACACCCTTCCTTCGTACATTCATGTGCTACATTGCGTGAGTACTAGAAAACAATGGTTCAGTTTGGGGAATCTTCCTCATGCTCTCGTTCTGAGGGAAAATCTATTGTGTCTATTTTAGGAAAAGGAAAGGCTATTGCTAATGTAGTTTCCGTGACTAATGATCATGGCCTTAGGCGCAACGAAAAGTTTACAAATTTAGTTGAATCTTATTCTTCTACTCTACAAAAGTTAATGAAGGATAAGATTATAAAATTAGAAAATCCCCGACCTTTGAAGAATGTTTTCAATTGGCTGCTAGGGTAGAAGAGAAGTTAAAGAGAAGGAAAGAAAGACAAGGAAGAGGCAGAGGAAAAACTAATAGAGGAAGAGGTTCAAGGAAGTCCTATGAAGACCAAGAAAATGCAAGTAAAAGCAAAGACCAAGTTGTTGATCAAAGAGGAGGATTTAGAGGCTTTAGAGGAAGATTTGGTGGACAAGGTAGAGGTTCAAACACATTTTCAGGGAGATGTTATCATTGCAATCAATTTGGCCATCGAGCATGGAAGTGCCCAGAGAAACAAGCTTCTACTTCACAAGGTGGTGATAAGAGATTTCAATTGGTGCAAGAGGAAGATTGTGAGAGTGTTAACTCTCCTAATCAGCTTGCTGCTCCAGAAGTTGGAGAATCCTTAATGGTTAGAAGAACACTCCTCAAGGCATCAAAGGAGAAGGAGCTAACACAAAGAACACTTTTTAGGACAAGTTGCAAATGCATGGGAAAGGTATGTAAAGCTGTAATAGATTCAAGGAGTACTGATAACATGGTGTCTATTGAAATGGTTGACAAACTTAAATTGGAAAATCTACCACATGAAACACCTCGTAAAGTGTCTTGGCTAAATGGGAGTCAATTTTTTTTGGTGAATGAGCAAGCTTGGGTTGAGTTTAATATACGTGGATACAAAGATAAGATTCTATGTGATGTGCTGCCTATGGATGTGTGCCACTTGCTATTAGGGAGACCATGACAGTTTGATAGGCATGCAATATATGATGGTAGGAACAATACTTATGAGATTGAGAAAGATGGAACTTCTTTCACATTAAATCTATTGATAGAAGATGATAAGGGACAAGGTAAGGCAGCCAAGGTGATAATGTTAGGTAAGAAAGAGTTTGTAAAGATGGAGGAAGAAAAGAATATGGAGGTTACAGCCACTTCAAGACTTGAAGGTACCAAGACAACATAGGTGAAGAGTGATATGATTTTGAGGGAAAATGAGATTGAGAAGGTCAAGGATGAATTGATTTTGGAAGTTCAAGATTGATTTAAAAAGCATCTTGCTATGATGGTAAGTGAAGTGTTCCATTCATTGCTTGCACAAGAAGATAGTAATCATTAAAGGTAGGTAAAATTGAGGTTTATAAACCCGAGGCTGGTCATCTCATTTCAGAGATTGGTATTCTTGCTTAAGTAGTAGACATAAGGTCACAACCAAAGAGGGAAAAAATGAAGGGAAAAGGTGGAGTGATTCAAGGTGAATGGAAAGGACATATGGGTGAGTTCAAGTTGTTGGTATGTGGCGACTGATCATGCTATACTGTATAGCCCATGGTATACTGTACACCCTGGCCCCCCGTCCTCGCTGGGGTTCGGGGCCGGGCCGGGCCCCGGGCGGGGGTTCGGGGGCGGCAGCGAAAAAGGAAAAATCTCCGAAAAAGAAAGAAAACCGACTTTGTAAAACCCTAATTCTGGAAGCTTCTAAAAGCTTGTTAAAAGGGGCTGGGATGAGGGTTACAAGATGAGAAAAAACGCTGACATTCGAAGATTGTAATAGGTTTTGCACTGGATAATAAAGTATTGGATGGTGCTGTTTGGTGGATGTAGCCCAGATTGGGTGAACCACATTAAATTCTCTGTGTTATGATTTCTTCTGTGTATGTTTTAGTTTCTCTGATTATTATATAAAATCTGCATTTAATTGTTAGATCTGCCATCTCAACCCTAAATGCAAGTGGTATCAGAGCCAGGTTGTGTTTTTATTATCGTCTGTGTGAAGGTCTCTCGGTTGAGTGGGAGTCTCACGGTTGAGTGGGAGTAATGGCAGACGAGGGTAAGAAGGTTGAGAAGTTTAATGGGCAGAACTATCAGTTATGGAAGATGCAGATGGAGGACTCTCTATCAGAAGGATTTATGGCGGCCATTAGAAGGGAAAGCCAAGAAACCCGCAGCAATGTCTGATGAGGACTGGGAAATTTTGGATAGAAAGGCTTTTGGTAGTATTGATTTATGCCCGCACAATCGGGTGGCATTTAATATTAAGCAAACAACAAAGACAACTCAAGATTTGATGGAAAACCCCGCAAAGTTATATGAAAACCTTCCGCTCAATAAGGTATTTCTTGTAGCGATTTAATATAAAATGGTAGAAGGTGGGCTCTGCCATCGATCATTTAAATGAGTTTTAATACGGTCACCACCAATTAACTTCGTGAAAAGCAAACTTTGATGAAGAAGTTAGGGCTCTTTTGATTCCCTGTTCTCGCCTAAAAGCCGAATAGCTTCGGTAATGGCTGTTAGCAATTCCCCGCTTCAGTTTGAATTACATTGAAGTTTGATGATGTTGTTATGCTATTTTGAGCGAGAAATTCAGAGGAAAGCTCAGGGAACATCCACATCGCGTTGGTTTTGAATGCAGTGAAGCGTAAAGGAGAGAGGAAACAATTATGGAAATCGTGGGGAAGTCACGAGGAAAAATCAAAGGACAAAAGGTCCCAATCCGCAGAGTAGCGAGGATTGTCGCACCGCGGGTAAGCCGGGTCATTCAAGAAAGATTGCCGGGTCTCTAAAAAATAAAGAAGAAGACAGAAAGGAAGGAAGTAAAGAGGCAAATGTGGTAAGTAATAAATCCGATGAGGATGCTTTGATTCTTTCTCTTGATAATGCTTATGATTCTTGGGTGTTAGATTCAGGGGCTTCATTTCATGCTACCCCCCATAGAAGTTATTTTCTTGATTATGTCCAAGGGGATTTTGGGCTATTTATTTAGGAGATAATGAACCCTGTCAGATTGTTGGAAAGGGAAGAATCAAGATTAAGTTGCAGAATGGGAATCATTGGCTACTATGTGAGGTAAGGCATGTTCCAAAGTTAAGCAGAAATTTAATTTCAGCAGGGCAACTAGATGATGAAGGTTGTGTTGTTACTTTTAGTGATAAAAACTGGAAGGTCACAAAAGGTGCCTTAGTATAGCAAAAAGGTGTGAAAGTAGGCACCTTATATCTTTGTACGTGACATAATCGCTCCTTCACTTTAATTCGTTATAGAAAGGGTCAATGTTCAGGAACAGCTGCCGTGCGCTAAGCAGGAAGATCATACAGCTTGCCGTGACTCGAATCAAGATCGTGGGTATAATGACTCTTGGGCATAAGTGCAAAAGGTAATGAAAGTACGTATCCAAATAATGCCTTTACTCAAGTCTAAAATGTATTAATATGGATTTTTGTGAAAGTTGTGTGTATGGAAAATAAAAGAGAGTAAGTTTTCTCAAGGATGGGAAGCAAAAGAAAGATGAGAAATTGGAGCTTGTGCATACGGATGTATGGGGACCAGCTCAGGTATCTTCTCTCGGTGGCTCTCTGTATTATGTTACATTCATTGATGATGCAACTAGAAAGGTATGCATTTATTTCCTTAGGCAGAACCAAGTATTTCAAACTTTTAAAAATGGAGAAGCTTGGTTGAGGAAATGGTACTGAAAAGGTTAAAATGTCTCAGATCCGACAATGGCGGCGTATTGGCAAGAAAGAGTTTGAAGATTATTGCCCTCTAATGGTATTCAGAAAGCGTAAAAAAACAAGCTCCAAGGACTCCACAGAAATGGAGTGGCTGAGCGCATGAATAGGACAATAATGGAGCGTGCACGGACTATAAGATTGCATGCTAGGTTGCCTTTAAAAATGTGGGCAGAGGCTATAAACACTGCTGTTTATTTAATCAATAGAGGTCCCTCTAATCCTTTGGGTTGTGGTATTCCAGAGGAAGCATGGAAGGGTAAGAAGGTGAGTTACTCTTTTCTCAAAACCTTGGGTTGTGAAGCATTTTCACATGTAGATTCTAAAAATAAAACCAAGCTTGATGCAAAATCAAAGAAATGCGGCTTTTGTTGGATATGGCATTGATGAATTTGTTATAGGCTTTTGGGATTTTGAAAATCAAAAAATTGTGAGGCTGTGATTAAGTATTCAATGAAAAAGTGTTGGTACAAAGATCCGCTGCTGCAACATGAGAAGAAAGAAAATGATTATGTAGTGTTGATGATATTCCAACAATGATGTTTTAGTGGTTCCCTCATGTCGGGCAACAACAACAAATGTTGAACAAATACCACAAACCCTCGCGGACGACTACGTTGGCAGACCTCCGTGAAGATTCTCTCCTCTTTGTATACTATTTTGTTATTAACTCATGCCAGTGAACCGTATCATTATGATGAAGCTATGCAGGTGGATACCAAGGTTCGCTGGGAGCATGGAATGAAAGAAGAAATGGACTCCTTTGGCCGGAAAAATCGACTTGGATTTATGCAAGTTGCCCGGCAGTAAAAAGGCTTTACCAAACAAATGGATTTATAGATCGAAGAGGAGGATGGAGGTAAGAAAGACGGTGCCTAATAAAATACCTGCACAAAAAAGGTAATACCTTTGATGAGATTTTTCTCCTGTTAAAATGACTTCTATTCAGATTGTTTTAAGCATGCATTAAATGAAGATTCAGATTTAGAAATTGCCGGATGTTAAAATAGCCTTCCGCGGCATCAAATATAAACCTATGCGAACAGCCACAAGGATTTGAGGTCAAAGGTAAGGAGAAACTAGTGTGCAGATTGAAGAAAAGCTTATATGGCTTGAAGGAAGCACCTCGACAATGGTATTTAAAATTTGACAGTTTTATGGCTGAGCAAGGCTACAGCAGGTGTAATTCTGACCATTGTGTTTATTTTAAGAGGTTGGATAATGATAGCTACATTATTTTGTGCTTATATGTTGATGACATGCTTGTAGCTGGGTCTAACATGGATCACATAAGTGAGTTAAAACAACAGTTAGCAAATTTTTTTGCTATGAAGGATTTGGGGGCAGCAAAACAAATCCTTGGTATGAAAATTTGTAGAGATAGGAAAATAGGAAATTGTTTTTATCCTGTGCTAATTATGTTGAAAAAGGTGTTGCAGTAGATTTCATATGAGAAATGCAAAAGCCGCCAAGACACTCTGCCTAGCCGCGTCAATTGATCAGCGATGGCGTCCAAAGACACAAGAGGAGGAAGAAAAAATGTCCAAGGTACCATATGCTTCAGCTGTAGGCAGTTTAATGTACACCATGGTATGCACAAGACCGGATATTGCACATGCCGTAGGAGTTGTTAGCAGGCATTTGAGTCATCCTGGAGTTGAGCATTGGAATGGAGTAAAATGGATTCTCAGGTATTTGAGAGGTACATCCAATAAGTGTTTATGTTTTGGGGGCTCTAATACTGATTTAAAAGGCTATGTTGACTCATATTTGGCAGGGGATATAGATATCAAGTGGAGTACCACAGGTTATGTATTCATAGTTGGTGGGACAACAAAGGAGTTGGATTTCTCGCTATGATGGCTGGCTTTAACCGTTCAAAGAGGCGGTAGGGCATGTTGCTGCAACAGAGGCGGCAAAGGAGATGATATGGCTGCAATTTTTCACCGAGAAGTTGGGAAAACAACAGTCGGAAATTACTTGTTTACGATAGCCGAGTGCTATACATCTTGCAAAGCACCCCGTGCCCCATCGTCGTTACACCCAGCCATGATATCATTTCATTCCAGTCGCTGTTGGAGGATGGATGTGTTGGCTGGATGATAATATACGATGTCAATCCGGCCGATATGTTTACGGCTAAAGGTGACAAGGAGAAGCCGAAGCTCCTCTTCGCCTTCTGCCATTCGCGCTGAATTCAAAGCATAACAAAGCAAAGTATAACAGAGCAGCAGGGTCCAAGGTCCTTATTTCCAGTGGGAGCTATAATTGCAGTAGTGTCATCCAAAATCAGTCTCCAAGTGGGAGATTGTGTTGGTGTGGAGCCTGATCAGTCTCCAAGTGGGAGATTGCTGGTATGTGGCGACCGATCATGCTATACTCCAGACACCTCGCCCCCGGCCCTGTCTCGGTCACACTCGCCGGGGTCTGGGGCGAGCTAAAAGGAAAAATCTTCGAAAAAGAAAGAAAACCGACTTTGTAAAACCCTAATTCTGGAAGCTTCTAAAAGCTTGTTAAAAGGGGTTGGGATGGGGGTTACAGTATGATGAAAAACACGATTATTCGCAAGATTGTAATAGGTTTTGCACTGGATAATAAAAGTATTGGATGGCTGCGGTTTGGTGGATGTAGCCCAGATTGGGTGAACCACGTTAAATTCTCTGTGGTTATGATTTATTCTGTGTATGTTTTAGTTTATCTGTTTATTATATAAAATCTGCATTTAATTGTTAGATCTGCCATCTCTAACCCTAACACAAGTATGCATCAAGAGTTAAGAACATAGTTGTCAAAGGTATGCTTTCAGGTATAAAGCAAGTTTGACATCAATTCTAGGTGAAGAAGTCATAGAGTACCCATCAAGTAGGTTGTTGGAGAGCACTTTCTAGATGCCAAAGAGTTCACAAATGTAAATACTAATGCTGATTCCCAATATTTGATCAAATGGAAAGGGTTACCAGATGTAAGGAAATTTGGAGATCAAAGAGATGATGTGATAAAGCATGATTTACTGCAATACAGTCCTCAAGGGACTTGAGCCCTTTTTCTGTTTGGGTGTATGGTGCAGGGGCACCATGTCAACTTTTGTAAATATGGTTTTGTAAGGTTTTTGGGGTGTTTTGAGTCTTATGTGTGATAAAATCATAATAGACCATTTTCAATGTCTTGAGTCATTTTGGGTCAGTTCTAGGTAAAGATGTCATATTTTGTAATTGTTGCAATTGTTGCTTCAACAACTTTGCAATTTTTATCTTATGTGGAAGTCTAACAGTCAAGTAGTTCAAAAATCAGTTGGAACTAATGGGATTTGTGTAGAATTCTTTAAAAATCCTTTGGGTACATTGTGGCATGGTTGGTTGATGTAAAAATTTGTATTTGAAATACATTACTCTATTTTTCCCTGTGTTTTGATAGTAAATCTGCTACTCCAGCGTATTGTACGATCTACTACGACCTATGGTTGAACTTTTATGCATTGGAGTTTGTGAGGGAATTAATTAGCTTCACTTTGGTTTTTATTTGATAAGTTTTTATTAAATTTTGTGAAATTTAGAAGCATTTTTCTGAAACTGCCTAGGAAACCCTAAATTTGAGGGTTTGATAGAGTAAAATGGAATTATAAGCCATTCCACCTAGTGAAACATGTTCTAACTTGGTGGAGTGACACATTTAGGTGTAGGTTTTGTGTTTATGTGTTTTGTAGAGGCAGGGAAGGAAGTTTGATGGAATTTGAATGATGCTCTAGTTGATTTTATGCATGTTTTAAGCAAGGAATGGTGGCTAAGAGTTGGAGTTTGGTGAAAAATAATTGACTAAGTGTGGGAGTAGGTTTAGGAAGAAAGTGAAAACCTTAAAGGATGTTTTTGGAGGTGTTTGTGAAGAGGTTTGAGGCTAAGAGTGTATAGATTCAATAAACCCTCTTGTGTGCAAGCCTAAATAGGCCTAAATAAGGGTGTTGGGGTTTGATGAACTAGAAGGTGTTTTAGTTGGAGAAATTTGTTGTTTTTGGATGCATGTGACCTTGTTGAGGTTAGGGAATAGAGAATTGTGATTGGGAGAGTGTTTGGTTTGTAGTTGCTTTGTAAAATAGGGCTAATTGAGCCTCATTTCAGTGTAACAATGAATTTTAGGAGATGAAGGTCTGAAACAAGTGTTTGTATAAATTTCATATGTCAAAGTAGAGGATAAAGGGTATCTGAAATGGTAGTTATTTTGTGGGTTTGAAGTTGTTTTTGTAAGATATGGTCAAAATTTACTGTTGAGAATGTTATAAGGCATATTGAAGAAACTGTGAGAAAGTGCCAAGTTAGGGTCTTCAAGGTGAAAAGGTTGTTCAAAATTGATTGAATTGAGTTTTTTTTGACAAATTCCTCCTTGCTCTGCATCAATTAGTATCAGAGCATATTTTTTGATCTTTTGAAGGAGATAAGTTGAAGTTTGAAGAGGGAAAGTTGGAAATTGAAAGGACAAGATGCCTCCTAAAGGAAGTGGAGCCCTTGGTAGAGAAATACGGTTAATGAAAGAGTCTCAAGAAGTAGTATTAGCCAGACTTACAACATTGGAAACAAATCAAAGAAGAGGAAAGACCGTTGAGGATGCGAGTAACTGAGAGGAAGAGGGTGAGAATGAAAACTCTCCAAGAGGAGTCCAAGGTGATGATGAATTGGACCCTGATAAAAGAAGGATGGTGAAGATGCTGAAGGGTGTTAGAGGAAATGCTTCTAGTGAGAAAATAGATTTTCCAATGTATAGTGGAAAGTTGGATGCAAAAGAAGTACTAGATTGGATTGATGCAATGGACAACTATTTTGAATACAAGGAGGTAGAAGATAATCAAAAGGTAAAGTTTGCTAAAACCAAATTGAAATGCCTTGCCCTAACATGGTGGAACTTTGTACAAGAGGAGAGAGTGAAAAAGGGCAAAGCAAAAATAAACTCATGGGATAGGATGATGTCAAAGATTAAGAGTCAATTCTTGCCAGGTGATCATGCAATACAAACTTTTAGAAAACTGCAAAATCTCAAGTAGAAGGAAAATGATGTTATGGCCTACACAGAGGAGTTTCACAAATTGACCATTAGAAAAGGTCACGTTGAGGATGAAACTGAGAAGATAGCAAGGTATATGGCTAGATTGAGATTTCAAATTCAAGATGAATTGAGTCTTGCTACTCCTAGAAAAGTTAAAGAATGTTTTTAGTTGGATGCTAGGGTAGAAGAGAATTTAAAGAGAAGGCAAGAAATAAAAGGAAGAGGTAGAGGCAACACTAATAGAGGAAGAGGTTCAAGGTAGTCCTATGAAGACAAAGAAGATGCAAGTAAAAGCAAAGACCAAGTTGCTTCAATCAAAGAGGTGGATTTAGAGGCTTTAGAGGAAGATTTGGTGGACAAGTTAGAGGTTCAAACACATTTTCAGGGAGATGTTATCATTGCAATTACTTTGGCCATCCTTTTATCATTGCAATCAATTTGGCCATCAAGCACGAAAGTGCTCAGAGAAACAAGCTTCTAGTTCACAAGGTGGTGATAAGAGAGTTCAATTGGTGCAAGAGGAAGATTGTGAGAGTGTTAAATTTGCTAATCAACTTGCTACTCTAGAAGTTGGAGAATCCTTAATGGTTAGAAGAACACTCCTCAAGGAATCAAAGGAGAAGGAGCTAACACGAAGAAAAACACTTTTTTAGGACAAGTTACAAATGCATGGGAAAGGTATGTAAAGTTGTAATAGATTTAGGGAGTACTGATAACATGGTGTCTATTGAAATGGTTGACAAACTTAAATTGGAAAAGCTACCAAATGAAACACCTTATAAAGTGACTTGGTTGGATGAGAGTCAATCTATTTTGGTGAATGAGCAAGCTTGGGTTGAGTTTAATATAGGTGGATACAAAGATAAGATTCTATGTGATGTGTTGCCTATGGATGTGTGCCACTTGCTATTAGGGAGACCATGGCAGTTTGATAGGCATGCAATATATGATGGTAGGAACAATACTTATGAGATTGAGAAAGATGGAACTTCTTTTACATTAACTCCATTGATAGAAGATGATAAGGGACAAGGTAAGGCAACCAATGTGATAATTTTAGGTAAGAAAGAGTTTGTAAAGATGGAGGAAGAAAAGAATATGGAGGTTGCAACCACTTCAAGACTTGAAGGTACCAAGACAACACAGGTGAAGAGTGATCTGATTTTGAGGGAAAATTAGGTTGAGAAGGTCAAGGATGAATTGATTTTGGAAGTTCAAGATTGATTTAAAAAGCATCTTGCTATGATGGTAAGTGAAGTGTTCCATTAATTTCTTGCACAAGAAGATAGTAATCATTAAAAGGTAGGTAAACTTGAGGCTGATAAACTTGAGGTTGGTCATCTCATTTGAGAGGTTGGTATTCCTACTCAAGCAGTAGACATAAGGTCACAACCAAAGAGGGAAGAAATAAAGGGAAAAGGTGGAGTGATTCAAGTTGAATGGCAAGGACATATGGGTGAGTTCAAGTATGCATCTAGATTTAAGAACACAGTTGTCAAAGGTATGCTTGCAGGTATAAAGGCAGGTTTGACATCAATTCCAGTTGAAGAAGAAGTCAGAGACTACCCATCAAGTAGGTTGTTGAATTTGGAGCACTTTCTAGATGCCAAAGAGTTCACAAATGTAAAGACTAATGTTGATTCCCAATATTTGATCAAATGGAAAGGGTTACCAGATGGAAGGAAATTTGGAGATCAAAGAGATGATGTGATAAAGCATGATTTACTGCAATACAGTCCTCAAGGGACTTGAGTCCTTTTTCTGTTCGGGTGTATGGTGGAGGGGCACCATGTCAAATTTTTAAAATATGGTCTTATGTTAGGTTTTTAGGGTGTTTTGAGTCTTATGTGATGTAATAAGGTAATAATAGACCATTTTCAATGTCTTGAGTCATTTTGGGTCTGTTCTAGTGAAGATGACATATTTTGTAATTGTTGCAATTGTTGCTTCAACAACTTTGCAATTTTTGTCTTATGTGGAAGTCCAACGGTCAAGTAGTTCAAAAATCAGTTGGAACCAATGGGATATGTGTGGAATGCTTTAAAAATACTTTGGGTACATTATGGCACTGTTGGTTGATGTAAAAATTTGAATTTGAAATACATTACTCTATTTTTCCTTGTGTTTTGATAGTAAATTTGCTACTCCAGTCAGGGTGTGCCTTTTTACCACCCATCTTTTTTGTGAATATGTATCTTTATCTTTAATTAATATAGATAGCTACCTGTTCATCAAAAAAAATTCTGCTGCTCCAACGTATTGTATGACCTGATACGACCTATGGTTGAACTTTTATGCATTAGAGTTTGTGAGGGAATGTATTAGCTCCACTTTGGTTTTTATTTGATAAGTTTTCATTAAGTTTTGTGAAATTTAGAAGCATTTTTTTGAAACTGCCTCGGAAACCCTGAATTTGATGGTTTGATAGAGTAAAATAGAATTATAAGCCATTCCACCTGGTGAAACATGTTCTAACTTGGTGGAATGGCACATTTAGGTGTAGGTTTTGTTTTTATGTGTTTTTTTGCAGAGGCAGGGAAGGCAATTTGATGGAATTTGAATGATGTCTTAGTTGATTTTATGCATGTTTTAAGCAAGGAATAGTGGCTAAGAGTTGGAGTTTGGTGAAAAAGCATTGAATAAGTGTGGGAGTAGGTTTAGGAAGCAAGTGCAGACCTTAAAGGATGTGTTTGAGGTGTTTGTGAAGAGGTTTGAGGCTAAGAGTGTATAGATTCAATAAACCCTCTTGTGTGCAAGCCTAAATAGGCCTAAATAAGGGTGTTGGGGTTTGGTGAGCTAGAATGTGTTTTAGTTGGAGAAATTTTTTGTTTTTGGCTACATGTGACTTGGTTGAGGTCAGGGAATAGATAATTGTGATTGGGAGAGTGTTTATTTTGTAGTTGCTTTGTAAAATAGGGATAATTGAGCCTCATTTCAGTGTAGCAGTCAATTTTAGGAGGTGAAGGTTTGTAACAAGTGTATGTATAAATCTAATATGTCAAAGTAGAGGATAAAGGGTATTTGAAATGGTAGTTCTTTTGTGGGTTTGAAATTATTTTTGTAAGATATGGTTAAAAGTCAATGTTGAGAATGCTACAAGGCAAATTGAAGAAATTGTGGGAAGGTGCCAAGTTAGGGTCTTCAAGGTGAAAAGGTTGTTCAAAATTGATTGAATTGAGTTTTTTTGGATAAAGTCCTCCCTGCTCTACATCAATTGGTGTCGGATCATAGGTTTTGATCTTTTGAAGGAGATAAGTTAAAGTTTGAAGAGGGAAAATTTAGAATTGAAAGGACAAGATGCCTCCTAAATGAAGTGGAGCCCTTGGTAGAGAAATACGGTTGATGAAAGAGTCTCAAGAAGTAGTATTAGCCAGACTTGTAGCATTGGAAACAAATCAAAAATTAGGAAAGTCCATTGAGGATGAGAGTGACCGAGAGGAAGAGGAAGAAGAAGAGGGTGAGAATGAAAACCCTTTAAGAGGAGTGCAAGGTGATGATGAATTGGACCCTGATGAAAGAAGAATGGTGAAGATTTTGAAGGTTTTCAGAGGAGATGCTTCTAGTGAGAAAATAGATTTTCCAATGTATAGTGGAAAGTTGGATGCAAAAGAAGTACTAGATTGGATTGATGCAATGAACAACTATTTTGAATACAAGGAGGTAGCAGATGATCATAAGGTAAAGTTTGCTAAAACAAAATTGAAAGGCCCAACCCTAACATGGTGGAACTATGTACAAGAGGAGAGAGTGAAAAAGGGTAAAGCAAAAATAAACTCATGGGATAGGATGATGTCAAAGATTCAAAGTCAATTCTTGCCAGGTGATCATGCAATACAAACTTTTAGAAAGATACAAAATATCAAGTAGAAGGAAAAGGATGTCATGGCCTACACATAGGAGTTTCACAAATTAAGCATTATAAAAGGTCATGTTGAGGATGAAACTAAAAAGATAGCAAGGTATATGAATGGATTGAGATTTCAAATTCAAAATGAATTGAGTCTTGCTACTCCTAGAACAATGGAAGAATGTTTTCAGTTGGCTGCTAGGGCAGAAGAGAATTTAAAGAGAAGGAAAGAAAGAAAAGGAAGAGGCATAAGAAACACTAATAGAGGAAGAGGTTCAAGGCAGTCCTATGAAGACCAAGAAGATGCAAGTAAAAGCAAAGACCAAGTTATTGATCAAAGAGGTGGATTTAGAGGCTTTAGAGGAAGATTTGGTGGACAAGGTAGAGGTTCAAACACATTTTTTAGGGAGATGTTATCATTTCAATCAATTTGGCCATCCTTTTATCATTGCAATCAATTTGGCCATCAAACATGGAAGTGCTAGGAGAAACAAGATTCTACTTCATAAGGTGGTGATAAGAGAGTTCAATTGGTGCAAGAGGAATATTATGAGAGTGTTAACTCTCCTAATCAACTTGCTGCTTCAAAAGTTGGAGAATCCTTAATGGTTAGAAGAACACTCCTCAAGGAATCAAAGGAGAAGGAGCTAACACAAAGAAAAACACTTTTCAGGACAAGTTGCAAATGCATGGGAAAGGTATGTAAAGTTGTAATAGATTTAGGGAGTACTGATATCATGGTGTCTATTGAAATGGTTGACAAACTTAAATTGGAAAAGCTACCAAATGAAACACCTTATAAAGTGACTTGGTTGGATGAGAGTCAATCTGTTTTGGTGAATGAGCAAGCTTGGGTTGAGTTTAATATAGGTGGATACAAAGATACGATTCTATGTGATGTGTTGCCTATAGATGTGTGCCACTTGCTATTAGGGAGACCATGGCAGCTTGATAGGCATGCAATATATGATGGTAGGAACAATACTTATGAGATTGAGAAAGATGAAACTTATTTTACATTAACTCCATTGATAGAAGATGATAAGGGACAAGATAAGGAAGCCAAGGTGATAATGTTAGGTGAGAAAGAGTTTTTAAAGATGGAAGAAAAAAATAATATGGAGGTTGCAACCACTTCAAGACTTGAAGGTACCAAGACAACAGAGGTGAAGAGCAATCTGATTTTGAGGGAAAATGAGATTGAGAAGGTCAAGGATAAATTGATTTTGGAAGTTCAAGATTGGTTTAAAAAGCATCTTTCTATGATAGTAAGTGAAGTGTTCCATTCATTGCTTGCAAAATAAGATATTAATCATTAAAAGGTAGGTAAATTTTTGGTTGATAAACTTGAGGTTGGTCATCTCATTTCAAAGGTTGGTATTCCTACTCAAGCAGTAGACATAAGGTCACAACCAAAGAGGGAAGAAATGAAGGGAAAAGGTGGAGTGATTTGTAACGCCCCGCCTTAGTTACATTATAACAAAGTGTAAAAAAAACAAAGTTAACTGAATATATATATATATATATTTAAAATAATTGTTTACACATATTTTATAAAGTTACCAAGACGTTACTTAAACTTAATAAATAAACTCTACACATTGATCATCAACAAAAGTACAAATTTGATTTCATGTAAGATCCAGTTTATAAAACTACATACAATCAAATATCCCAAATGTCCATTTTACATAAAGCGAGATTTCAAAGAATCTCCATATATCAAAGGTGGTACAATCAGTACACTCTTATATAAGAGATAAATTTACAAAACATATAGTGTTCATCTGACATCTGATACAATATCCACGAACAAGCTCCGCATCAACAGTCACGAACAAAGTAGTAACTGGAACCTGCTGCAAGCTTAGGATCAACTGCAAGAAAATTCTAAGAAAGGTGTAGCATGGTTTCCTCCCGACCACGTGGAACCCAAAGGTCCACTCTAGGTCCGTGCTAGGAGATACTGATAGGTCCACAAACAAAGCAGACATAACATCATGTTTACGGGGTTTACAATTCACATTACGACATAACGTTGACAAATCAAAACGAATAAAATCTTAGTATCAAGTTACATTAAATTGAAATCTCAACAAAAGGAAACACCATCATGATATAGACTAAGAGAGTGTCATCACATTGTTAGGATAGGTTACCCTGGTGAATCTTCCTAGACTACCGGCCCTCTCCAAGAGTTACCCTGGTAGCCTCTACCAATTCTCGGCCCCTATGCAGACTAATGCGGTGTCGTTACATCTTTCAAGAGGACAAGATGGCGACTTTCCATTCCAGGCCTTCTCAGCCTTTTCTCAACCTAAACGAGCGTTAAGAAGTAGGCGAGGCATACCATTATCTGATTTAGTGTTTAGATCTACCCAACCCCTAATATATTAGTTAGGTTATCACTTAATTAACACACCTACGTTAGGTTACCTAGACAATCACTATAGGATTTCGGCCCCTAACGCAAGCCACTCTCTCTATAACATGACTCAACATGAACATCTAGGGATAGCTACTGAACATAAAGATCAAAACCACAATGTTTATATCACTCACTAGAGATAAATCATAATCTCAAAGGTGACTCTTCAAATGACCACAAAATGGTACAAAGATATACCCTCACATGAAAATAATACTAATATTAGCATCATAACATAAATGTAATAATCTTGTCAACATGATTTGCTTTCTTCCAAATCAAGGTAGAGATAAAATATAACATACTTCATTAACACCATGTGTACACAACTTCACCATTCATGTGTTCAATCTTTATAAAAATAAAGATAAAAATCATCCTTTGACATATTTAAATGAACAACTTCAATTATCATAATTCAGAATTCACATAAATAGGATAAACTATAACTTTTTATTTTATAATAAACATATATGCACGTTTAATAAATGCCAGTTTTCCATACACAAATCTATTATATATATTATTATGCCAATCTAAAGTTAACTGAATGATCAATAAAGAGTTTTGCGAAATAGTTGTGGAGGGTATCCTTAGTTAATCTTGAGGATTTAGTAGATCCATTTAAATATAATCTAATCGTTGGCATGCACACAAGTTCTATTTCCTGGAAATCACGCCTTGGAGAATGTAAATAATAGTTATCAAAAAGAAGACATACTTAAGTCAGGCATTCTAAACCATAAAGAGAAAATAAAAGACCAGCACCGAAATTGCATGTCTATTGACAAAATTCTAAAGGAATACGGTTCTAAAATTGTTAAATCAGGAGTTCATCAGGGCGAAGGTAGTTTAAAGTTAACATTTCACAAATTATGGAGATGCACAAAAAGATACGTATGAATCTAAGAAGTAAAACTAAACATTTTCCTTTTACAAAACACTGCTACGCTGCCCTGGTTATTCTCTATATCAATCACCAAGAACAGGGTTCATGATAAACAAAAAAAAATAAAAATTCAAATTATATATATATATATACCACAAATAACATAAGGAAGAGGCTGTGCGCTATTTCTAGTTATATCTATAATATAAAGAACCAAAATCTAGTCATAGAAACGTAAATCAATTTCAAGCCATAGGGTTTAATTATATTGGCTGCTTTCAAACTTAGAGGGCATATTTCATACTAAATCTTTAAGCTAAGAAAATACAGGTGAAAGTCATTGTAATTTTCAGTTTAACTAATGCGTATAGACAATTTTATAATCAAAGATTCTATATGAGGCGGAAAGAGACAGTTTTGATATTATTATCATTCTACAACTCGGAACGCACAATACATTGAGACAAGTTTGAAGATCCACAGATAAAATAGGTATACAATATTGACTACAAAAATTATATTAATGAAAAATGAAGATTTGAAATTTAATTTCACAGTATCTACCATAATCCAGGAAGCCTCCATATAATCCACAGCTTTTTAATTTCTCTGATTAGGATTCAATTTATATCCGCTTTTGATTTTAGAGGACAATTCTTCATTCGTTTCTTAAGATTTCAAATTCAAGCTATTACTACTATTCAAGCTTTTACTATTATTTCACAGCCAGATTAGGGGCAACCTCGAATCTAGTATATTATGAATGCAAATTGTTCATATTCTTTTCCACTTTAATGTTCAAAAACTAATTTGATTTTGTATATTGTTGTTGTTTGTGCAGGTTCAGCAATATAGTTTTTTTTTTTCTATTGAACAACTAATTCCAATATCAAATTCCAATAAGTTCAGTATAAGAAATAAAATCACAGGAGAAAACCTGTTTCCGAAGTTTTCTAATTGGCTGAAAATGATTTCTTGAAATTTCTATCAACTCGTGAAAACCTATCACCAGACTTCAACGAAGAATTGCCAATGAACTAAGCTTCTAAATTACGCTTCAAAACAAATCCTAAAGAACAATTCTTCTGAAACAATTGCTGTACTGAAAGTTTTGCTAAAAAGCTGCTGCCATAAAATTCTTCCCGTGAATGTATGCACAATCCCCAATTTTCCAAAAAATATAAATTCATGCAATCAAGATTTCAATCATTCAATTTTTTTAACTGATAGTTCCATTCACATTGTAAATAACTCATTCAGTTCAACTCATTCTTAAAAATATCAGAACAAACCTTTAACTGACAATCAGAGATTCTTATATCGTCGAAAATATCTTGCTTTAAAAATATCTATTTCACACAGTTCAATTTGCACAATTAAAACAACAATAATATTATTTTAATTAAAACATTGCAAATAAATAACTTATTTAATTTAACTTAATAAATTAAATCATTAACGTTGGTTAAAACATTAATAAACATTTTAATATAATTAAATATTATATTCGCAAACACAAAACAATATATATTTGAACATGACAAGACAAACTGGGCTACACGGGGTAACACAGAGATACTCGTTCGAAAACGAACGAAGGTTTAAAAGGACTTGTCAATACCTCCGACAACATATTTATAATGAATTTGGGTACGCTCAGACCTGACAAGCAGGTGGAGCCGTTACCCGGTACCTGTGTCTGCAAGACAACATCAAGGTTAAAACATGTATATATATAAACTCATGTTAGAAAACACACCGTGAATAAGAATTGCAGTGTAGCAGGGTACTCACGAATGAGTAATGCTACTCTGTCTTATTCACCGGCACAAACGAGCAAGATCAATCATATACAATCATATCAACATGATAACATAAGCAATAATTATAACCAATAAGCCATATCATGAATGAATCTATCACAGTATCATTGAACCAACATAACCAAATAACCAGGATGTCAATGTATCATCCGCAAAAACAAAACAACATAGTATCCATAATCAACTCTAAAATGAAACAACATAGTATCACAATGAACTAAGCATCTAACCAGCAAAATCAAACTAAACAGTATGTCTAAAATGGAGGGACACTACATGATTCAAGGTGAACGGTAAGGACATATAGGCGAGTTCAAGTATGCATCAAGAGTCAAGAATAACACAATTTTCAAAGGTATGCTTGTAGGTATAAAGACAGGTTTGACATCAATTCTAGGTGAAGAAGTCATAGAGTACCCATCAAGTAGGTTGTTCAAGTTGGAGCACTTTCTAGATGCCAAAGAGTTCACAAATGTAAAAACTAATGTTGCTTCCTAGTATTTGATCAAATGGAAAGGTTACCAAATGGATGGAAATTTGGAGATCAAAGAGATGATGTGATAAAGCATGATTTACTGCAATACAGTCCTCAAGGGACTTGAGTCCTTTTTCTGTTCAGGTGTATGGTGCAAGGGCACCATTTCAACTTTTGTAAATATGGTATTATGTAAGGTTTTTAGGGTGTTTTGATTCTTATGTGATGTAATAAGGTCATAATAGAACATTTTCAATGTCTTGAGTCATTTTGGGTCAGTGCTAGATAAAGTTGTCATATTTTGTAATTGTTGCTTTAACAACTTTGCAATTTTTGTCTTATGTGGAAGTCCAACTATCAAGTAGTTCAAAAATTATTTGGAACCAATGGGATGTGTGTGGAATATTTTAAAATCCTTTTTGGTACATTGTCGCACAGTTGGTTGATGTAAAAGGTTGAATTTGAAATACATTACTTTGTTTTTCCCTGCGTTTTGATAGTAAATTTGCTGCTCCAGCATACTATACAGCCTGGTACAACTTTTGGTTGAAATTTTATGCATTGGAGTTTGTAAGAGAATGAATTAGCTTCACTTTGGTTTTTATTTGATAAGTTTTCATTAAGTTTTGTGAAATCTAGAAGCATTTTTCTGAAACTGCCTGGAAAACCCTGAATTTGAGGGTTTGATAGAGTAAAATGGAATTATAAGCCATTCCACCCGGTGAAACATGTTCTAACTTGGTGGAATGGCACATTTAGGTGTAGGTTTTGTGTTTATGTGTTTTGCAGAGGAAGGGAAGGCAGTTTGATGGAATTTGAATGATGCCCTAGTTGATTTTATGCATGTTTTAAGCAAGGAATGGTGGCTAAGAGTTGGAGTTTGGTGAAAAAGCATTGAATAAGTATGGGAGTAGGTTTAGGAAGCATGTGTAGACCTTAAAGGATGTGTTTGAGGTGTTTGTGAAGAGGTTTGAGGTTAAGAGCGTATAGATTCAATAAACCCTCTTATGTGTAAGCCTAAATAGGCCTAAATAAGGGTTTTGGGGTTTGGTGAACTAGAATGTGTTTCAGTTGGAGAAATTTGTTGTTTCTAGCTGCATGTGACATGGTTGAGGTCAGGGAATAGAGAATTGTGATTGGGAGAGTGTTTGGTTTGTATTTTCTTTGTAAAACAGGTCTAATTGAGCCTCATGTTAGTGTAGTAGTCAATTTTAAGAGGTGAAGGTCCGAAACAAGTGTATGTACAAATATGATATGTCAAGGTAGAGGATAAAGGGTATTTGAAATGGTAGTTCTTTTGTGGGTTTGAATTTTTTTTTACAAGATATGGTCAAAAGTCACTGCTGAGAATGCTACAAGGAAAATTAAAGAAACTGTGAGAAGGTGCCAAGTTAGGGTCTTCAAGGTGAAACAATTGTTCAAAATTGATTGAATTGAGTTTGTTTTGACAAATTCCTCCTACTTTGTATCAATATCTAATGTGCCAGAAAGTTGTCTTGAACTCCTTAATCACCACCTCGTTGTTACCCATGAACAACATATCATCAACATACGAGATAACGATTAGATTTTGATCATCAATAACTTTAATATAAACACAATGATCCTCCTTGTTCCTAAGAAAAGAAAAATTCAATATAAAAGTATCAAAATTTTGGTACCACATCTTGGGTGACTATCTTAAACCATAAAAATATTTCAACCTGCAAACCAATTATTCTTTTCCTTTCACAACAAAATCATCAGGGTGTTGCATATAAATTTCCTCCTCAAGATCCCCATATAAGAAATCATTTTTAATATCCATTTTCTTTATTTCAAAATTATAAGCAACAACAATAGATAATAGGAATGGAAATTTCACCAAAATCAACTCCCTCTCTCTAGGAGTAGTCCTTAGCCACTAATAAGGCCTTTTACCACTCTCTACACCAAATTTCTTTTTAAATACACACTTGCAACCAATGGGATTTCTTCCTTTGGGAAAACTAACAATATCCCAAATTTCACAACTTTCCAAACCCATCATCTCTTCTTGCATGGCTTGCAACCAAGAATTTCCTCCAAAGAGAGAGCCTCCCTAAAAGATCTAGGTTCATCGTTAGTACTCAAAAAGAAAATACAGAACGGTAATTTTGATGGGATATACTTGTCAAATGGATTCTATTACCTTGTGGACTTCCTCAAGGTAGGAGTAATGCGATCTAATTATTCTTCTTCTTCTATGTGCTCATCCTACACATTCTCTAAACTATCTAAATCCTCTTCTTCTCCATCCTTATATCCATCTGATTTTTCTTTCACATCTGCATCTTCTTTCTTTTCAATATTTGTCTAGAATTGCACTGTCTTTGTTTTATCTTTCTCCTTTGGTTGTTCTTCTCTTAAGTAAGCTCTAAATTCCATGAAAACCACATATTTAGATAAGATTATTTTATGGGTTAGAGGATTCCAAAGATTATAACGTTTTACATTCTCACCGTAACCAACAAAGGTGCATTTTTGTGCTTTTAGATCCAATTTAGATCACTTCTCTTGAGGAATATGAATAAAATCCTCACAACCAAAGACTGTTAAGTGTGAAAAAAAAGACTTTCTACCTATCCACACTTCATAAGTATTTTTATAAAAAATATTTGAACAAGGAGATATATTAATCAAATAACAAGTAGTACCAACCACTTCTACCCAAAAGCATTTATCAAGCTTAGCACTACTCAACACAATCCTAAATCTTTCCATTAAGGTTTGGTTCATTCTTTCTACTACACCATTTTGTTGGGGAGTATTAGAAGTTATATTTTTCTTAACAACACGTACATGCTTACAAAACCATCAAAGTTATTTGGAACTATATTCACCCCATTGTTAGACCTCAACACTTTTATCTTATAATCTACTTTTTTTTCAACTAAGGCCTTAAATTCCTTAATATTAGTGAAAAATTTAGATTTGGAACGTATAAAATAAATCCAAATGTATCTTGAGACATCATCAATGAAAGAGTTATTCATTTGGGAAAGAGTCAAGAATTTTCTAATATGAATATTTGGTTATGATATTGGAGGCTTTCACACCTAGAGAAGGAAATTGTTGCAACATACTTGAAAATTTTGAGATATGGTGCTTTGCTAGTGAAAAAAACTTAGAAAGAAATTTGACTTATGTATGAGCTTCTATTTGCATAAAGATCTTATCCTATTTGGAGAGGTGAAAAATCTGTAAATGAACCTAATAAATATTGAAGAAGAGCTTAGGCTTGCAAAGCTTCCAATAAGAAAATGAAGATTTGTAACAACTGCAATACACTTGTAGGTATTTTATCTATTTCTCTCTTCAATAAGAAAAGTTGTCTAAGAAGGTTAGCAACAAGAAATTCCTAGAAAAAAAATGTTCCCTTATTCAATGAGTGCTAGCACTAAGAGAAAGGGAGTTGAAAAAGACTAATATTTTGTTAGAAGAAAGAGGGAATTAAGAGAAAATGGTTGTAGAGGAAGTAATTTTTTATTGAAAAACACATGCAAGTATGTATGGTTAATCTGGTTTCTCTCCTACAAACCCTAGTGTCATGATGCAAGAATCACAACAACAATCACATTCTTAGAAAGACTTTTTTTGTTGAGATATATAAACCAATTGATTTTAGTGGTATCCAAGGCTATCCACATCTTGTTCATAGAAATATAAATAAAATTTTGCCAAAGTTTAGAGGAGTTTATGAAGAGTCAATATTTGAAAAATCTGCAAGATTTCATTAGCTTGATGATGGTCTTTCAAATAGAAGAAGAGGATGTTACTGTGAAGTTGTTTGTAAGGTCTTTAGAAAGTGATGCCAAAGATTGGTTTTCTAGTTTTCCAATGCATTACATATTTTCATGGTAAGATCTTAGAATACTATTTATTAAATAGTTTGAAGGAATAAACAATGAATACTCATTTGATAATAAACATCTGCACATTCAAGAAGATTTTGATGAGGAATCTAAACCTAGGGTTAAAGATATATATCTTTGGATGCATTGCTTGATACAAGAAGGTATGGGGGAGAATCCCCATATGAATTTCATACAAGATTTATGAAGGCTTTTTTTTCTTTACCTCATAGACCTGATGATTCAATATGCATTAATTTATATTTTGAAGCCTTTGAGCTAGGTTTGAGTACCATATTAGAGAAGTTGAATCCTTCGAGAGTCAACCAGATATATGATTGGATTGTTATTATTGAGGATTAAAGACAAGAATATGTAGAAAGAATCAAGTCAATTGATGTTTATAGTTACATTTTCTTGCATGAGAAAAATGATGATGTGCCACATAAGGATGAAGGGAAAATGATAGAAAAGGAAAATACCTCCTATAATAATGGTAAGTATGAATGTTTTGATATGCTTGTTGATGAAATGGATGTTGATAATAATTGTTATCATAATAGTCCAAGCATAGTTTGTAGTGAGAAAGATGATCATGAGATTATGCCTAGTAATAACCCTTTCAATGAGGAAATAAAAGTATACTCAGGTGTTTCAAGTAGAAACTCAATTTGTGAAGATGATGCCTATGATAAAGGTAATAGTGTTATAGATGCAAGTTTACAACTAACTGAGGAATTTCTTTACCATTCTGATCTAGGTTATTATAATTCTGGTTTTAGCCCTTTTGATTGTGAATACTCTCAAGAAGAGGAGATAGAAGTGTCTTCCTTAGATGAGGAATGCATTGATGCAAATTCTAATGAAGACACATGTTTACTAAATGGTGAACAAGAACTAGACTATGATGAATCTTTTGAATGTGGATCATATGCATTGATATCAATTAACAATGCACATAAAAATATGGCTTCATCTAAATGCCTTTCTACTAACCATGATAATTTTGTAAGTGTTAATATTGAAAATGATTCAAATATTCATGTTGATACATCAAGAGGAAATGTTGATTGTGATACTCATTACACAAATGAATATGTTATGAATGGTCATTATGTGAAATTTGGCTCAAGATTGAATTTTAAATCATTTAAGCCTTATTTTGAAATATTTCACATGGAGATCTATGATTTTAAAAATGAATCAAATCTTATGAACGGATCTGAGATGTAGAGATTTGTTGATACATGGGATGTTGATGAGGATGATGTTCTTAATGAAAATGATGATTTATGTGTTGAAAAAGACATTGATGATGCACATATTTTTTTACAACACATTGTAATATGTACTTGTAATGTAGGGAAAGTGATCCTAGAGTTTAACTAGGATTAGCTACTTTTCACCACAAAACATTAGAATTGTGGATCGACAAGGTTATGAGATTAACTTACAACCTAAAAGGTGAGTCAATCAACCTTGGATCTGAATCTTTTTGGGGCTTTGAAATGTATTTTTGATGAAATTTAATGATGCAAATAGCTAACTATGAAAATACGACATTGTGAGATGAATACAGATAATCTGGAAACACACAAGAAAATTTGAGTCTCAAAAAAGTAAAAGGCAGACACATAGGTACTTGACCTATGAATTTGAGGTAAATTTATTTGGACAAGGGCACCTAGGGCACCCTATTCCATAGATTTGATTTTTTTTTTCATGGTCCTTAGGTCCCTTGTCAATGGCTTCTTCCTTCCAAATCTTGTTGTCGTATATTTATCTATCATTGAGATAATGGGGGTTTTGTATCTTGTCGAGTTGTAGGGCTTGAATGCATGAACAAGAAAATAGTCTTCAATCTTCTTCCAATCCTCTTCAAATTTGTAACCTTCACATTCAAAAGGAGAGGAAGTGTTGTTCCATATAGGGGCTTGCCTTAGTTAAACCCCGTGTTGGTATTTCTACCTTCACAATGACAAAATTGATGATAAAGAGAGCTTATCCTTTTACAGGATGAAGGCTAAATGATAATCGAGTAGTGAATCAACAACTTGTTGTAACTCACCACTCAAATATGATCTCCTTGAGGGACTAAATTCATGCACATAAACTTCAAGGCTTTCTTGCAATTTGGCTTGATTTGATTTGAAAACCTACAAGAGTTAGTACTCATAAAATAAATGATCACAAAACATGAACAAAATTACATGAAAAAATGATGAAGGATTAACATGATGCTTGACTGAAAATGATGTTGTAATAATGCTCATAAATCTACTCTTGACAACTATTGATTGATTTTAGTATCTTCAATTTTCTCAATAATTCTTCTTCTTGCTTCTTTAGGATTACAATTGATGAAATGACTAGGTATTTATATGCGATTCTTCTAATTTCCTAAAAAATAAATCCTGATAGTCACTAATTAAGATTTAAATTTAAAATAATAAATCAGCAACATCAACATATTTGAATTTGGACGCAAAAGAATTAAGAGGACAAGGGCGCCAAGGGCACCCTTGTAGTTGGGGGAAAAATATTCAATGCATACTTGATTTTTCATATTTGATTTTATGATAAATAAAAAAATGTGCCATGGAATGCATAATTAGGAAATTAGGACATTATTTGGTCCAAGCACATAGGAGGGAGAAAAATCTAGTGTGAAATTATCAGGGTGACAATTTATGATGCTACATTTAGCCCCCACTTTAGTGAGTATAAACTGACTCTCTAACTCACACTAAAGCAAGAATATGTCAAAAGGGGTTCAATTGTCCAAATATTAAGAGATAGGATGGCTATGAATCTAGGGGAAGTGAAAGCCCCCAAGATTCAAGATCCCATGGAAAACCAACATAAGGAAAAAGGAACACACATGTGAATTGAAATGTAGCATGACAAACACAAAGTGTACATAAGGAAGACACAACATAATATAATGCAAACAAAACAAAACAAAAAAGATGGCAACACGATGCCAACATGATGCAAACACAATGAAAACACATAATATACAATAATCACAAAACAAAAACACACAATTAGTATTAAAATGATTCGAGTCAGTAAAGAAAAGAGACCTTTGTCTCAAATTTGTCTCAAATACCAAACATCATCCATCAAATGTGCTTTAAAATAATAGACTAGAAAACTCCAGTATGCTAGGACAATGCAAACCACACTTCAAGGAACGCATAAAAAATCACCTCAGGGGGTACACAAAGTTTAATGTCACAAGGGATAAATAATTGCTTAGAATCACAGGGGATGAATTGATAAGCATGCCTTAGGGGGCG
Organism: Sequoia sempervirens; assembly: GCA_007258455.2. Taxonomy (NCBI): domain Eukaryota; kingdom Viridiplantae; phylum Streptophyta; class Pinopsida; order Cupressales; family Cupressaceae; genus Sequoia; species Sequoia sempervirens. The sequence continues at coordinate 33,447 of VDFB02266107.1, forward strand.
TTATAAACAATACCACCATTAAAGGGGTATTCCAATAAGTCAAACCTCACAATATGTCTATGAAATAGCTAAGGGGATAATGCCCCCCCTTAAAATGTCAACATACTTGCTATGTTGGTATTTTAAGGAGAAATAGGGGAAGAGGGGATCCTTAAGGAGAATTCACACCTCCCAAAACTAGTTATCCTTTCCTCCCAAGTGTAGAGACAAGGAAAACCATGCAATAGACTATCATGTTTCTATCATGGAAAATATGGATGCACTTAATATTGTACCACCATGAATGACAATGAGAAAACACATAAAGCTACAAATGATACATAGTGAGGAGTAACACCATAGAATATAGATAATTGTTTGTTAGAAGGATTAGGTGCATCCACATATGGGAGAGAACCACAATTATTAAGTTGTATTTTATTACTCAAGGCCTGAAATACATTGGTAGAATGACCATGCACTCGACGATATGCACAAAATGAGTTATTGTCATAAAATTTCTTTCATGTTTCCAGAGGAAGAGTAATCAAGGGGGATTTGATAATCCTTGAAAAAACATGCTCTTGCTTAGTAGTAGGAGACATTCTTTAAATATCTTTTGAATAAAATCTTTCTCGTTACCACAAGATGTAATAAATATAGTAGATGATAAAGCATTAGATGAATATGGGGACAAAGGTTGGAAACCTAAACATTGTTTAGAAAATTACGGTATAAAATTCACTTGATCCTTATAATTTTTTTCCATGTTTGCATTATATCCATTTTTAGAAAGAATTTTGTATCCAATTCCATAACATCCTTCCAACTCAAATGAAAAATTGTATCTACATTCTCATGAGAAGAATTGGTTCTTTCGCAAGCATGGAAATTATTTTTAAATTTTTAAAATTTAGGCAGCTTCCATGCATGAGGGATGGAAGTTAAAGATCCCCCATCACCATCATTGGATGATGTCTTTGAATAATAAGATAAAACACAAGACTCTTTAGGTTTAGACTATGAGATTTTGTACTCTCCCATAAAGGAGGGTGTAAAATCCAATGAACCCCAATCATCATCTAAGAGTTTTATTATAGATGAAAGAAAATCAAGATTCTATTCAATATGTATAGGCTCCACCTTTGAAGTTGGGATCAAAGTATTAAGAGAAATAAAAGTGTTATATTTAGCTTCGACTTGTGAATTATAACTTTGTTCATCCTCTTTAGCCGTATATATATTGTTATTATATTCATACTTCATCTCATAGTTAAAAGTAGACAAGACTCCCTTCATGGCATGAATCCATGGTCTACCTAGGAGAAGATTATATGAAAGAGGTCCTGACATGATATGGATAGGTGTTTGTAAAATAATGGGTCCTACCTTAATGGGTAGTGTGATCATCCCTAATTGTTGCTTACTAACATTATCAAAGCCATGAATTGAAATATCATTATGTTCTATAAGATTCTTATACATACCAATTTTTCTAGAAGAACAATGTTATACACTTTAAGACTTGATCCATTGTCTATGAGGGCATGCCTAACTCTAGTTTTATTAATGACTACCATTATCATTAGGGCTTCATGTTTATTTTGGATCTCAAGTGAGGGTAATTCATGTTGAGGGAATGCAATACCCAACTTTTCCACTTGTGTACAATCAAACAAGGTGGCTAAATCATTTGGTTTAACATAAGTTGAGACATCAATATTCTACAAAGCCTCTTGGAGCATCCTATGGTATGTAGGTGATGTTTGAATCAAGTCTCAAAGAGAAATATTAGCTAGAGTATTACAAAGTTACTCAACAAGATCATATTATTTACCACTACGTTGAGGAATATTAGGTGTGGATGGAAGGTATGGTTGATGTAGTGGGATGGATGTTGGTGTTTGTTTTGCTTGCTTATTGTTTCTAGTATTATATGTGTGAGCAACTTCGTGATAACTTGGTTGCTACAACACATGATTACTAGTGAGTTGTCTTGCAAAGTTTAGGATATGGCCAAGGGGTTTAGGAGGTCCTACAATGAGAGGTGATTTAGGAGGTCCAATAATTAGAGGAGTTTTAGGAGGACCAATAATTAAAGGGGATCCAATTGTCAATTGTGTTTTCATAACTTCAACTATTTGTTGACAATCTTCTATAGATGAGCAATCTAATGTCAATTTAGCATATTCATCCATGCAATCCATCCTACTATCTTTTGAAATAAATATATCAAGGAATTCATCCTCTTGTGCCACAATGTCCTCCCAAGTAGGAGAGGTTGAGGGAGAGAAACAAACATGATTCTAATGAATCTCAATGATTGGATCCTCTAACACCAAGATAGCTTCTTCACAAGTAGATAGAATATCATAAGAAGAACAAACATGATTATCATGATTGTCAATGATTGCATCCTCTTGCACCAAAAAACTCTCACAAGTAGGGGATATGTTGGGAAAAGAATGAAGATTAGGTAAAGTGACGTTAATAAATGTGTCAACGATCTTATTTTGTTCCATCACAATATTCTCATAGGTAAAACCTTTAGCGGATGATCTAGGTGTGATAAATTCCTCAAGGGCATCATCTAACATATCAAAGTCATCACAAGTAAAAGAAGTTTTTGGTATATAATGCACTTGTAGAAAGATATTTGATATGATCAGATTTATTATACCTTATCCAAGATTTATCATTAATTTCTAGTTTCTAATTATATTTGTGCCCGTTAATACAAATTAGAATAAAACAAGACCTACAAACTTGTTGCAGACACAAATATGAAAACTAGAGTCTAGATTTGCAGAAGGACAATAGATATCAATCTACACCTAAAATCTAAGATAATTTTAGTTAGACAAGGGCGCCTAGGGCACCCTAGTCTGGCATGAAATTTATTTAAAATTTCAAGTTCTGAGGCACTAGGGACATGTAATTGATGTTTGAAAATGTTTTGGTTCACATCTGAAATTGAATTTGTTGTTGTTTTGACAAATTTTGAAATTGTAATGTAGTTTAATGAACTAGGGTAAATTTCAAAGTTTGCAAAAATGAAAGCTAATTTAATCCAATTATGCAATGCTTCAATAAATTCATGCAATTCTCCTACAAATCCAATATTTTTCAGTATTAAATGGAACAATTTTTAAAAATTTACACCAAATCAAGTAAAATGATGCTTTTTCTTTCAAATGCAAAGACACTTTTTGCAAAAAAAGCCTATGATTTCTAAAATTTTGACAATATTTTTTCACTATTTTAGGTGAAAAAATGCTAAAAATCAGAAGATGTAAATAATGTTCAAAATGTCAAGTTCACTAAAATGTAATGTAGGGAAATTGATCCTAGGGTTTAACTAAGATTAGCTACTTTTCACTATAAAACATTAGAATTGTGGATTGACAAGGATATGAGGGTGAGTGCAGGATCATGGGGATCCAAAAAGTGGCAATATGACAAAAAAGTGGCTGATGATTTTTTTTATCCAAATTTGATGAGACAAAAAGGGTTTATTGAGAAAATTTCCAGATTTCCAAAAATGTAAGATATGCCTTATTTGGAATTAAATAGATAATCATTATTGATTTTATACATACATTCTAACTAAAGTCCTGATTGAAAAACATCTATAATTCTTAAATGATTTCAATTATTTTGAATCTGAAAGATATAACACATTATGTGCTTCCCATTCTATAGGATAAAAAAAGAAAAATTGAATTTCATAAATTTTTGACCAAGTTATGGTGGTCAGACAAACAAGTTTTAATAAAAAAATCATAACTAATTATTTACTTGCAAAAAAACTAAAAAAAAATGTGGCACATCCAGGCATGTGTCCTTTACTTATATTAAAATTTTCAAATAAATATATTATTTTTTATTGTACTTAGGTTGGTCAGACATACACATGCTTTTTATTTTTTCTTGAAAATTTAATACTATTGCATTGAAATTTCAAATTTTCACCAAATAGAGTTACAATTTTCCAAAAAAGGAATAACTTATCTTAGAAACTACATTCAATTTTCTACAAATTTTGTTCTTACATATTTTCCAAATTATGTTAACAACTTATTCAAACTTTTATGTCAAGTTTCCTATATTTTTCTAAATTTTCATTGCCACTTAAGGGCCTAGTTTGGACCCCCATGATCTTGAATTGACCCATGAGATTAACTTACAACCTAAAAGTTGAGTCAATCAACCTTTGATCTGAACTCTTTTGGGGGATTTGAAAAGTATTTTTGATGAAATAAAATTATGCAACTAGCTAACTATGAAAATGCAACATTCTGAGAGGAATGCAGTCAAATTGGAAACACACAGGAAAATTTGAGTTCTAGAAAAGAGAAAAGTAGAAATAGAGGTACCTGACGTATGAATTTGAGGAAAATTTTTCTAGACAAGGGTGCCTAGGGTGCTCTACTCTAGAGATCTGAAATTGAAATCTATTTTCATAGTCCTTAGGTCCCTAGTCAGTGGCTTCTTCCTTCTGGATCTTGTTGTGGAATCTTTGTCTATCACTGAGATAATGGAGTTTCTGTATCTTGTCAAGTTGTAGGGATGAACAATCAAATAGTATTCAATCTTCTTCCAATCCTTTTCATATATGTAAACTTCACATATAAAAGGAGAGAAAGTGTTGTACCATATAGGGGCTTACCTTAGTCAAACCCTGTGTTGGTATTTCTACCTCCACAATGGAAAAAATGATGATAAAGAGTGCTTATCCTTTTGAGGGATAGAGGATAAATGATAATGGAGTAATGAGTCAACTTTTTGTAACTCACCACTCAAATCTAATCTCTTTGAGGGATTGAAGTCATGCACATCACATTCAAGGTTTAGTTGCAATTTGGCTTGATTTGATTTGAAAACCTATAAGAGTTAGTACTCACAAAAAAATAATAAAAAAACATGAAATAACTTACATGAAAACATGATGAATGATTGACATGATGCTTGACTGAAAATGATGCTACAATAATGCTCATAAATCTGCTCTTGATAGCCCTTGATTGATTTTAGAATCTTCAATTTCCTCAATAATCCATCTTCTTGCTTCTCTGGGATTTCAAATGATGAGATGACTAGGTATTGATATGCGATTCTTGTAATTTCCCAAAAATTAAATCCCAATAGCTAAAAATTAGGATTTGAATTTCAATTAATAAATTGTACCAACTCTGACATATTTGAATTTGGAGCCAAAATAATTAAGAGGACAAGGGTGCCCTTTTTTGGGATTTGAAAAGTCAAGGGCAAAATATTAAATGCATACTTTGGTTTTTGATTTTTGATTTTTTGATAAATGATAAAATGGGCCATGGAATGCATAATATAGGAAATTAGGAGCATGATTAGGTCCAAGCACACACGATGGAGAAAATCTAGAGTGAAATTGTCAAGGGTGACAATTTACGATGCTACAATATTGATGTGAAGAAGTTACAAAATTTATATGAATATAAATATTAGTATGTTGCAGTTCAATTGATAAAGGGTCCTTCATATGATTATTTTATTTTTAATGCACTTGAAAAATGATTACAAGATATGAGACAAACTCCATATGATGAATCAGTGGATGCTTATGAGTCTTTTTTTTTATTTGGACTGGGAATACAACTTTGGTAAATTAGAGCAAATGTTAGATGAATTTTTTGAAAGTTTCAAATTTGATGTTGAATTATTTGATGATGCTAATGTTCAAAATACCAATTGTTAAATGGATTATGAATGTTTCCAAATTTTAGTTCAATTGGGTAGGATTTTAATGGAACACAACTGTGAATTAGATGAGGTATAGTACTGTCACAATGATTGTGGGTATGATGTAATAATTAGGTGTGACATGTATGTTCTACATGGTGATGTGTTTCAGTCAATGCCTTCTTGCAATATTCAGACATGCACAAATAACATTTCCAATGATGAACTCATAGATATGGTAACAATGGTTAATGGAAGCATTAGCTCTTAGGAAGATTATGATAGTGTTTTTTAGAATAGGCCAAAGGTTGTCAACAGAGAATAAAGTGTTTGATAGAGGTAGATATTGGTTCTTCATTTTTAGGGGCATAGGGCCACCAAATGAAGTTTGAAAGTATGGGTTTCAGTGTAGCACAAATGAGCAATTACAAAGTACAATTTATTCGGAACATGGTCTATACCCTTAAGACATCTAGAATCTTTCTATGCTTCACTGAAGCATACATTCTTGAACAAGAGCCATTGTTAGCACCTAGAAATTTATTTCATTTCTAGTGTTTTTGGCCTTTAAATTGGTAATAGAAGGTCATTTTAAAGCCTTGTGGCAACCAACTAGCCCTAAATATTTGGTATTAATTTTTTTCAATCCGACTTGTCATGAAAATCCATTTGGTAGAATTTTTAGTTAATTCATCATTGTTAGAGTAAAAGGTATTTCCTAATTAATTATTAATTTAAATATTAGGTCCATTTTCCTCTAATTACTTAAGCTCACTTAGGTCATGTTCTTTTTATGTCTCATGTCATAGGATGATGACACATTTCATGATCTTGTTTTATCCTCACCTAGAGTTTCTAGGTTAATTATCCTTTTATAAGGATTCTCTATTGTATAAACATTAAGATGCACATTCATAATGATTCATGCTTTTTCGGATTAATAGCTCTTGGCCTACATAACTTTTCTATTCTCTCTTTCTATGAAAGGTGTTTGATTGCAAATGATCGTTAGGAGTTGTGGAGTTGATTTTTCCCAACTTAAACATGGTATCAAAGCTCCAGACCTATAATCCCCTCTCCTTATTTTGAGAGATTTCATGCTTTCAATTATTATTTAGTGCATCTTGGAGCAAAAAAAAGTTTTCCATTGGATTCAAAGTTGTTGAGAAAGTTAGATTTGCATTTTGTTTGGCCTAATTTGGACTCCAGAGGTCAGATCTACAAGGGTTTGAAGTAGGTATTTTTATAGATTAAGAGGATAGCTATAATTTCATAGCATTTTGAGCCAAAACAAACATTTCCATTGCACTCAAAAGACCCAAAAACCTTAAGATCGCCTATCAAATTATTGAAATTTGTGTTGGGAGCATTTGAAGCAATTTTTTTTCTAGAGAAGTTGTATGACTTCCCCAACACATAGATCAAGGTACTTTTAAAAAAAAATAAAAATAAAAAAAGAAAAAATAAAAAATTACAAACCCTTTTGAAAGGGTCACAAGATTTTTTTTCTATTTTCATATATATATATATATATATTGAATTTATAAGGGGAGTACAAGGGGTATTTCCCTTTGCCACCATGTGGTAGAGTGGTGGCCCCTTGGGCCTTGCCCCTTTGCGGGGGGGAGGAGGGGGGGGGGGGGAGTTTAGCGCGGGGGTATCGCTCCCTACCACTTTGGTAGGGAAGAAACTCCATTGGGCCCTACCCAATGCTGACATGGCCGCCCAAAAATAATTTTAAGATAATTTTAAATTTTTTTTTACAAAAATATAATATTTTTTTCATGTTTTTTACCTTTAAAATAAAACATGTAATTTTTAAAAAATAAATCCACCCTGTACCTAGAGCAGATATTTTTAAATCAGACTCTAAAGTTGGCGAACTTCTACACTTGAAGGTGTTTTTGCTAAACTTGGTAGAGATTTTTTTGTGCCTAGCCTAGCCCCTCTCCGTGAGGCTTTTCAATTTTGCACCCCATCTTCCAGAGGCAATATCTCAGCCATACAATTGTTACACCCCATTGTGAGATTACCGATTAGTATTGCTTTTATGAGTTAAAAAGTTAATAGATGATCATGTTTTTGTATATAATATTTTGATGAAATGAGATAAATGAATGTACAATGTAATGTGAATACTTTAAATTCTTTGATGATGAAAATGGTATATGATGTATATGAATCTTATGTTATCAACTAACTTCTTTTGTGATGTACTAAGTTGGATGCAGGAATGAATCGAGCCCTCTAGTAAGAGAGGGGGAGTATCACCCAGGGGAAAAGTTTGGTTTGGTAACCCTTAATGTACCTACTTGAGCTATCACACACTTACATCCTAGTTAGTCAAGTTAAGTCAACTTAGTTTGGGATTTGGTAAGTAAACCCTTGGTCGTGGTTTATGAGATAATTGGAATGTTTGTTTATTGGTCTTTAATTTCCTTTGGTTGTTTCTTTGGTTTGAATTAAGGTGACCGAGTCTCTGTTTTGGGTAAATGTTCTTCTTCATGTATTTTATATATATTAATTGATACATGTATATATGTATTTATATATATGCGATAACTCATGCATGTGAGCATATATGTGTGTGTGCATATGTAGGTTGAAATACTTATGCATACTCATATAAAGATACCTCATATACATGAGAAATCAATTGGACATATATATGTATATACACTTGGAATACATACTTATTGATAAATAAATAAATAAATAAATATACATATATATATAGTATTATTATTAGATATTGTTAAATAATGATATATGTGTGTATATATATATGTACATATTTAATAATGTATACATACATATATATGTATATATTAATATACGTATATACATTTGATATATATATATATGTATATGATTGGAAACTGAATGGTTTTAATAAATACATTAATACATATATATATATATTATAATGATTAAGAAATATAATATATTGGTTATATATATTGAATAATATGAATAGATACCAATACATATGTAATGTGAGGTAATAATGTAACACTTATATAAAGCAAACAACTTAAACATAACATATACTAAATGCTACGCATATATTTGTATATGTGATAGAATGATTATTGCTATATTGAGCGAATAATATAAAGCTCATGGAATGCATTATGAATGAATTTTAATAAACTAAATGATGCGCTTATTTGCTTTTAGTAAGTAAACCCTTGGTTGTGGTTTTTGGGATAATTGGAATGTTTTTTTATTGGTCTTTAATTTCCTTTAGTTGTTTCTTTGCTTTGAATTAAAGTGAATAAATCTATGTTTTGGGTAAATGTTCTTCTTTGTGTATTTTATATGTATATTAGATGATACATATAGACATTAAATGTATATATGTATATATGTATACATTCGATAACTCATGCATATGACAATATACATGTGTGTGCATACGTAGGTAGAAATACTTCTGTATACTCATACACGGATACCCCATATACATGAGAAATTAATTGGACATATATATATATACACTTGGTATATATACTTATCGATATATATATATATATACATATATATATCTTAGTATTATTAGATGTTAAATAATGATATATATGTATATATTAATATATATATTTACACATTTAATAATGTATACATACATATATATTAATATACATATATACATTTGATATATATATGATTGGTAATTGAATTTTTTTAATATATACGTTAATACATATATATTTTATAATGATTAAGCATTATACACACACACACACACAGACATATATATATATATATATATGTGGTTATATATATTGAATAATATGAATAGATACCAATGCATATGTAATGTGAGGTAAGTGAATAATGTAACACTTATATGAAGCAAACAACTTAAACATAGCATATACTAAATGCTACACATATATTTGAATATATGCAATAGAGTGATTATTTCTGCAATATTGAGGGCATAGTATAAAGTGCATGGAATGCATTATGAATGACATTTAATAAACTAAATGATGCGCTTATTTGCTACGTTGTGTAAAAGTAAAGAGATGCATTTAAATATCAAAGTTGTTAAGTATTTGGAAAGCCACACACAAGTAGATAACAACATTGGACTTGGTCAAAGCCATGAGTTGGTTGCAAGGTAGAAAGAGTTTGTATTGTGTTTGACTAGCAACCTCCTTTCTAGGCACCATAAGTAGATTTCGGCAAGCAACAAAAACCACGATGGAAGTAGAAAACCTATAAGAAACCATTTTCATATTTTAACTTGGTAAAATAACCATTGTTGGTAGTTTTTTGGAGGCGACTTAGCCATATAGTAGAAGCTAAGTTTTTTGGGACTGTATATGTGTTTGTATTCTGATTCTTTTAGCAGCCACATTTCACTTAATCTTGCTTAGTCGACCTAATTAGAAGAGAAGTTGGTTTTGGATTTATGTTTATAGTTCAGAGGTGGAAAAAGAGAGGAAAATTTGGTGATTGGAGAAGCTAAATTGTATAATTAAGTTTCTCAATGTTTAGTATAAATAGTGGGAAAGTTCTTAGTCTTTGCATTCATTCTTTTAGAATTCATTTGCTTCCATTCTATTTTAGTTTTTCTATGCAAGTAGTAAAGAGTAAGAGATTTCTTGAGTGTTTGTGAGTTATTTAGTGAGACTTTTGAGTGTTTGGGAGGAGGCTTGAATTGGGAATACTTGTTGAAAGTAGGAGCAACAAGCAGAGTCTTTGGGATTGAGCTTGAGAGCAATTTATCCATTAGAAGTGAAATATCTAGGCATGCTCATCTTTCTTATTTGTTATTCTATTTTATTTGATTGTCATGTGTTTGCAAGGGCTTGAGGAATTGGTGATTGCATTTTATATAATGCTTGCTTATATATATTGAAATGTGAAGTCATATTAAATTGAATAAGCATATGGTAAGATATAGAAGTACCATGTTGGAAATGTCATTTTGTGATGCTATGTAAACTAGTATATTATTATGAGGTTTGTTCTTGGGATTAGGATAGACCAAGGTTGGGAGTAACCTAGACGATCAATTAGATCACTTGAAAATATATTATCCTTTGGAATGGAAGCATGTTATGGAATATCCTCATCAAGAGTTAGTAAGGTCATGTTATTTACCAAATCAAGCAATAGGGTGGGTGAACACACGATGCCCACTTCATAGAGGTGAGACACCACTCCTTAAAAAGTGAGTTTGATGTAATGATCAAATCTTTGGCCAAAGTAGTGTAAGTTGCCCCTGATTACACTGTCGGTTCACTATGGGCCAAGGTTGCATAACTAGGCTAGGAATGTTATGCATGTAGGTGGGTATCCACTGTATGGTAAGCTCTAGATATGTAGGACACAACACCAAGCTTAGGTAGGCTATGATTAATATGAGGGATACCAGGCCAAAATATTCATTGAAGGGTAGGGCCATCTTACCAGTTAGGTAGATGTGTAGGGGACCACAGTAAGTCCGTGGTTGAAGGAAAAACACTTGGGTGATGCTCTCCCTCGTGCAATAGGTAGCCAAAATTTTAGGATTTATGCCAACAAGGACATTTGGACCATTTGTACTTTATTCCATTAAGCTATTGAAAGCTATTTATGTAATCATGATCTTGTATTTATGAAAGATCTATTTAAAAAAATTAATCATTTCTTGGGATTATGTAATGTTAATTTATTAATACAATAGAAATTTGAAATGGGTTTATTTCAAATAAGCATCTTTTTTTTTGAAATGGAAAATATGGAAAATATTTATTGGTATGTGTTAGTGAACTCAAATTATTCACATATGGGTTAAAATTAGGTGAAAACATAGGTAAAATATTGGGATTGTTACATGTGGTATCAAAGCTACTAGGTTCAGCTCTGGAACCTATAAGCTCACTATGCTGGTATTTCATCCAACATTATGAGGATCTAATGTTTGGACTTCTCGTGCCAGGATGGTGCATCTCAAGAAAACTACAAGGAAGTCAGTGATAAGAAATGAGTGCTACTTCAAGGCCAAGAAGGACAGAGACGACATTGTTAGAATCATTGAGGGAACCAAATAGGACAACACAATATGGCTTAGTGACACTGAATCCATTAGCCATGCCTTATCCCATGTCAAACAAGAAAGAAAGAAGATACAAGAGGCAACTAATTTTGTACCTCCTATCTCTCCAACTAAGTTTGAATCCATACCACTTTCTAGGGATATGCCCTCGGAGTGGAGCGTGTTGCAAGAATGAAAAGAATGAAGGTGTTTTCATTGATGTCGATTGGTCAATTGGTTATCAATTGGTTGTTGTTTTCATTAATGTTATGATTGTAGGTTATTGGCTATTCTTGTCGAGGATATTGAGAAAATTGTATTGAAGAAAGATTGCAGGTGTTCTGTGGTTGCTCCAGGTTTTGCTTTGGGATTTTCTCTTATGTTTGTGTGGTTTTGATATGTTGATCATGGTTGTTGGAAGTTGCTATATCCATATTTTTGGCTGTTGATTCATTGTACAGTGTGAGTTATGTTCACCTGTTGTGAACTGTGGTTTTCTATGTTTCTGGTTGAGGTCCGGCAGAAATGTTGTTGGTCCAAATTTCTCTTTGGTAAAGTCTTATGACTTGTGGTTCTAGAGTTAAGTTGTTATGATTGTATTGAAGATGATTTTGGCACTTGGAAGGTTCGTTCTTAATTGTTCTATGTGTTTTACACTGGTTTGGACGACCTTGTGTTGAACACTATGTTTGAAGTTGATGAAGCGTGTTGGATCTATTTGGGTCCACATCAAGTGTGTGTTTGGGTCGCTTTCATTCTAATTCCACCCTAGGATGTTTTGGCACTAACCTATTTTGGATTTAATGTTGGATGATTGACTTTGGATATGTTTAAAGTTGAAGATGATATAAATACAGGATGAGTTAGTGGTGAAGTAGAGCAAGCACAAAAGAGATAAGTGCAAAGAAATAAAGTAGATAGATGCAAGATTGATATGAATTAGTAATTGTGTGTGATGCAAGTGTGGTAGATCAATGCAAAGCCTAAATGCTAAGTTTCTAGGTGCAGTGAGTTGAAGGTGTACTCTATCATTCATGCGTGCAAGTGGTTGAGAAAATTGTGGTGGATTTCTCTATTGTATTGATATTGTCTTCTCTCTGTAATATATCTCTTCTATCTTCTTTGTATCTCTGTGGCAGTGAGCCCTCCAGGTTGTTAGCCCTATTGGATAGTGAGTCCTGATCCGAACAGTGAGTCCTTATTTTTAGTAGTGAGCCTTGTTTCTCAGGTAGTGAGCCTTTTGTAATTGGTTTTGATATTCTCTATAGTGTGAGTTAATCTCACTGTGTTTTTTCCCTCATTGGGTTTTCCATGTAAATCTAGTGTTGTTGTGTTGGTTTTTAGTTTCTGCACTTTTACTTAATGTTTAATCATCTAAGAAGTGTTAAGGATTAGTTCCAATGAATTAATTAAGGTTTAAATTTATGAAAACTGATTCACCCCCCTCTTAGTTGTCTTGTTCAACAATTGGTATCAGAGCTTGGTTCCTTGGAGAAGAGCTTAACCACTTAAGGAAGGTCTGGGATGGTTGGAAAAGTGACTTATGATTATTCGAGGTTCGATGGAACTAATTATGCTATTTGGAAAATACTGATGAAAGAATATTTGGAGTATTGTGGATATGATGTGGAGAAAGCTTACAAGAATCCTTACACTCCTCCTGCTAATGGTCTGATTACAACTGATGAGATAAAAGCACATGAAGCAAAGAATAAGGTGAAGTACATTTTGAAGAACAGTCTTGTGCATTCCAAGTTGATTAAGGTTTAGAATCTGAAGATTGCTAAAGAGGTCTGGGATGCTTTGGAAAGGGTGCATGAAGGTGATGAAAGGGTTAAAGAGGAAAAATTATAGAATTTGGAAACACAGTTTGAGCTCCTACTTATGTCTGAAGATGAGAATGCTAAAGCTTATGTACAAAGATTGGACGAGATAGTAGATGGGATGTGAGGACTTGGTGCTACTGTAGATGAAACTAGGATTGTAAAGAAGATTCTTAGAACTCTCCTTGATGCTTACAGTGAGAAGGTATGTGCTATTGAACATAGTATAGATTATAACACCTACACTAAAGATTTTTTATTGGAATCTCTGACATCTTATGAGATGAGGAAGCTGAATTTGAGAAATGGATGCAAATTAGAGTCTACTTTTAAGGCTACAAAAGCTGAAGATCCGGATGAAAAAAATCTTGATGAAATAGAAGCTAACTTTGTGAGAAGGATGAGGAAAGGCTCCAACAAGTATGAAGCTAAGTTACCCTTTAAATGTTTTAGTTGTGGAGAAATAGGTCATTATGCTACAAAATGTCCAGAAAGAGCTAAGAGGAATAAACAAAGATATGAGAAAGAAAATAAAGGTAAGAAGATTAACTAAGCGTATTATGTGAATGAGAATGCTAGTATATCTGATGATGATTTTGATTATGAAGATCCTGATGATAATGGATGCTTGTTCTTGGCTATAAAAGATGAAACTACTTCTGCTAATTCTGAAAGACAGGTGAAGGAAAGCCCTCTAAAGAAAGAGAAAAATTAAGGTACTGTTATCTTTTCCCTA
>VDFB02266108.1:0-25826 GCA_007258455.2 Sequoia sempervirens
AAACCAATTATTGGATCATGGGTGGAAATTTTGCCCCCTAGGGGGCCTTCGCTAGTGTACATACCACCTTGTAAGTACTTGCCTCCCCTCTCTTGTAAATTCTCCTCAATTTGTACATTCTGCATAGTTGTCACCTCTTTTATTGTAGTCCTACCTTAATAGTGATAGTGGACGATATGGAACACACATATTGACCCCTACCCCATTGTAGAGTAGGGATAGTGGATGATATCAAACTGCTTTTAAACTATTATTAGGTGAAACCATAATTGAGATAGACTTGAAGCCGTAAATGAAATAGACTGTAGTCAATCATAGTTGTAGTTGGCCGTAGTCGATTGTAGCAGTAGTCGGCCGTAGTTGGTTGTTATTAAATAAAACTATAGTCAAATAGAAAATATTTCATATATTGTTGTTACATGTTGTTTCAGGAAGGTTAATTCTCTGATTAGTGATTTGGTTGTTATGAAGTGTCGTGACAGTTGGTTGGTTTCTCAACCACCGCCGATGACTATATGTACTGGAGCCTATTGTAATCGAGGGATCTATGCTATTATGTTGTTGACATTATACTTTTGTACTTGCTGTTGAATTAATGAATAAATGCAATTCCTATTCTATGCATCATGTGTTCGTAAATATTTTGTACATGCTTATGTTCTGTAAGTTTCATCTGTTTACTCTCATAGTACGTGAAAGTTATCCCAACGAGCAAACATTTGGGGTTGTTGCCTAAGTGAACTTGGAAAAGCCACCCAACGGTAGAATGGCGTCATGATGAGTCAGTCGACCAAAGAACCAGTACAAGCAAACGAGGAAAGAGAAGACAAATTGACATAGGAACTTGTCAACTTGTGGGATAGCTTGTTGAGGGATCATGTACAGAGGGAGGCTCTCAGACGAGAGATCCCTCAGTCGGTCATCTGGGAACAAACTGCACGACAACCCAGAGGTCGATCATCTCCTCAACTAATTACCAAGGTTGCTGGCATGTCATTACATCATATTGCAAGATCTTCGGGCAAAGAGTGACCAAGAACGTCAAAGATAGCAAATACTACAACGGTACGAGGAAAGGAGCAAGCAGGAGGAAGAGGAACGTGACACTAGCTGAAGGCGTACTTTCGGCAATCAATGATCGTACGCCCAACAATTAATTCCCGTACAACCCAATAAGGACAAAAATTGAGTACCAAGTGGGCAAGAAACACCAGAGGAAAGGGTACGATGATCACTCAGATTAAAGGAACAAGAAACCCGATGGAGAAGACTAAAACTAATTGTTGAAGAAACGAATGGAGACCTTAATGAAATAAATCAATCTATTGTCAAGTTACACCAAAACCTTGCTGAGAAAAGTGATGAAGGAACTTTTAGGACACTATATATAGCAGATAAAGAAAAATTTAAAAATGATGAAAATGAACTTCTAAAAGAACTTGAAAACAGTATAAGCCGCATTCAAGAGTTGTCCATATCGGACGACGAGGGACCAAGGATTGGAGGATCCGAGCCAAAGACCCTTGGACAGAGGGAGTACCGGTACAAACCCTAGGAGACTCAAGGTGTAGAGAACGTTGAGAGGGGACGTGTTGTTGAACCATATGTGGCTGAGAGTGCAAGAGAGGCGCCGGAATGTCAGGGGAGAAACACTCCAATTAGGTCCAACGTACAAGAAGGGAATTGGGGAAGAAACATGGTGACTCCGCCAGCCGAGATTCAAAAACTGCCGAAGTTCACATGGAATGGTTTAGAGGATCTCGTACGTCATTGCAAAATGTGCGAGATGATATGGATAGCGAATGGGCAGGATGACGTGGATTATTGGCTGAGAGTGTTCCCAGCGACGCTAAGAGGCATAGCCATAGATTGGTACACAAAATTGGAAGCGACAAACAAAGCTTCATGGCGATTACTCGAGAGTTAATTTGCTGAAGAATTTAAACTTTTCAGTGAATGCAACAACGGAATTCAGGAAGGCGAAATATATGTAAACACCCATGGAAGTTAATAAAACGAAGTGAGCTCTACAAATCGTAGATCGAAGAGCCGGCCGGTAAAACCCATAATAGCGCATCGGGCTTAAAGTTGGTTGTTCCGCGTCTGGCCGAAGCGACTACTTCCTCCCCGTCGCCGGAAGGAAACGAAGGCGGCACCATCATCAGAGCGCAAGCAAAAGCCCCGCCAACGCTACGGAGATCAAGAGCGAACAAGACATCCTCCTGTAAAGGAGAAATTGATGACTCTGGCTTTGAAAAGTATACATAGATGAGAGTAGCTTAAGATGAGTCAAAGATTGCAACAAAGCCTGAACCAGATTGAGGTGATGATACGGAGCTAAAGGCTGTCAAGGAGAGTTCAAAGAGCCTGGGGCACTATAGGTAATCACGTAAACAGCATCGCGTACTAAGGCAGAATCGCCGAAGAAATTACGGTGGACACCGCTGTTAGCGGGACACCAACAAGGAGCGCATAATCTAAAGGTGCGAGAAATTCGCGTTTCGCATGGGAATAGTCAACCCTCGCACCACCACCGTAAGCTCCTCGAAAGTAACAATGTAATCCTCTCTTTGAGGTGTTATCGGGGAAATAACATAAATCGGAAAAGAACATAGTACGACAGGTGCTCCACACAACCATACCGATCAAGGTAATAGAACTTTTGTAGACAATGCCCCAACTGAGAGTAGCGTTCACTAATGTCGTCGAAGACAACAGGAACTGCCAGGAGGGTCCAACCGAGAGTATGACTTAGCCGATGGGAGAGGCTACAGACCTAATGCTACTCGCAGTAAACGTCAAGAGGAAGCCTGCCAACGTACAAATAGATATCATGGGGAGGAAACTCTCCAACACCATCGTTGACAGAGGCTCTGGAGTGAACGTACTACCTGAAGAAACCTGGAAGTGCTTGGGGAAGCCAACTCTCTGGCCCCCCACATTTCACTTGGTAGGCGCAGATCAACATGGCATCAAACCTCTTGGCACACTAATGGCGCAAAAAGTACTGATCGGCACACAACAGTTCCTGTTAAACTTTGTCGTCATCCCATTGCAGAAGAAGGCGTATGACGCATTGCTTGGGAGAGGATGGCTTATTGCTACCAAGGCAGATCTATAACTGGAATCGGAATACACTCTCAATCGAGAGCAATAAGAGGAAGTACGTCATCGACTTGAAGAACCAAGCAGTTAGTGAAGAATTGGCATCCTTTAGATTGGAATTCGATGGGGGAGAGTCAAATATGGATGAAGGAAGGAAGACTATGGAGCCAAACGATGATGGCGTACTTGAACTCGAGAGTTGCTCGGAGGATGAGACAAGTTCGTTGAATGGCCTATTTCATTGGTAGATGGAAGATTATGAGGTGTTCCACCGAGAGTGTAATATGCTACAAATTAGAGAAATCTAGGAAGAAGAGGATAAGGGCACGTCCACTCAGACAGTTCCGATTGCGTATGAAGAGTACAAAGGAGTAGCAGAACTGGACAGTACGCCAGTCCACAAGTTCGAATGTGACAAAATACTCAAAGTACAAGGTGAAAAAATTGTGTCGAAGCCAAAAAAATGATAAAGGGGGAGTCGAAAAATGAGAAAAAAATGGCAACTGAAAAAGCATAAAGGAAGCCAGCAATCTCGGAAAGCGGAAAAAATTTGCGCTGGAGAATTGCACCCCAAAGATGAAAAAGTTGAAAAGAATCAAAAGTTGGAAAAAAATAAAAATAAAGAGAAAAAAAATTCAAAAAGAGAGAAAGAAAAAAAGCCGAAATAATGAAGGCAAAAATTAAAGTGAAGAATATTAAATAAAAAATTAAAGCGAAGGAAGCCGTACGGCCAAAGAAGAGTTGCAATGTACGACCAAGGAAAGCAATAAAACCCGTACATAGCCAGATAGAGGTGAACCAAAGCATTCGTAGCGGAAGGAAAGTAGTTTGGCAATTGAAGGAAGGAGCACAACCTACACATTCTTCTGATATCGTACAATTTGCAAAATTGGTACAAAGGTCTCCAGAACTGGTACAGATACATTGCACTTGGATTGACACCGTATGGCATCTAAATCCAACTAAAGGTGACCAATATCTTCTCACTGTATGACAACCATATTCAACAGAAGGTGACAAATACCTACTCATTGTATGGCGACCAAAGACTATCAATATTGTACGCAAGCACATCATACGACCAAGAGGAAAATACAAGTATTGGCAAAGGACAGAGAAAAGCACAGCGTACAAAATTGCACGACGAAGAAGAGGAAAAATGTAGAGGAGATTGCATAAGGAAACAATTGTACATCATTGCTATCGCATACGGAGAGCAAGGTACATCATACGACTTCTTGAAGATCACTCAACAAATATTGAGAGGGGGGGTGAATCTGTATTTGAAACTTTTTAAAACTTTAAACCAGATAACTCATATGAATCAGATATCAAGTCACAAATCAGCAACATGAAACACAAGAACAAGTTAAACACCAAGATTACGTGGAAAACCCTTTTGGGTAAAAAACCACGGCAAAATTTTGCTTTTATTTAACTCCAAAGAGGGCATCAACCCTGTTACAAATAGTGAGCACCAACCCACCAAGAGCACCAACTCTTCTTCGAACTGTTGAAGCACCAACTCCAGCGTGAGCACCAACTCACAAAGCAGCTGAAGCACCAACTCCAGATTTCGCAAAACAAGTAATGCTGCAACTCAGATTTCAACGATGCCTACACATGTACTATGTGGCTCACTTTCACAACATGCTGTCAAGAACAACTTCAGAATCTCAAGACATTGACCCTTGTTTCACTTGTAAGAATAAATTCTTTATCTGCACTCAAAAACTCAAAGATATGTCATTCTCAGCTCCATATCCTCAACTTCATACTTCTGATGGTTTCACCTTCCTTCACTTCTACACAAGATTGGCTTAATTTTAGAGATATCATAGCAACTCCACCCTTCTCTCACATAGACGTATTCCTATTCACCAGATATCTAAAGAATATTTACCATCGCCATTGCATCATGTAGGTCATGCAAAAGTTAAATCTTAAGAACACAAAGGCCCTATTTTCTTTCACTCACTATCTTCAAAACTTGATTCCTTGACCAGTAGATGCAACTACGAAACTAAAAGCACGTCCTCATATCATTAACTACAACAACCTCAGTATTAATTGCCATTCACACAGAAACCCGATAGCAGTCCAAAAGTAAACACCTTGATGACATTCTAGAAGCCGTCGATCAATTAAGAAGGCACGAGATTCTTTAGAAGGTCGTCTAATGAAGCCGTTCCTTTAGGAAAGCACGTCTGGCATGTATTCCTCAAAACACGTCACCAGAAATAAAATCCGTCACTGTATTTGCATAGCATTCACTCTAGTCCTTGCTCATAGAGGCGTTTCACATAAAAGCATCCCCAAAAATAAAAATCGAATCAAATTTTGAAACCGTTGCTCTTAAAGAAAGGTCATGTCTTCAGCATGTCTATTTTTTAGAAAAAAAAAACGATGCTGCAAGAGAAACTGTGATTTCCAGAAGAACACGTTTTTGAAAAGCCAACGCATATAATAGACTCGCACAATATAGAAAAGCCGTTTTATTCAAAATGGAATTGTCCAAAATTCTAAGTCATCAAGGCACGATAGGAGATGATAGCTGCTTCTATAAATTCAAAAGAAATCACCAAAACAAGAAACGTCTTTGCCAAAATTAATTCCACCAAAAATGCATTCTTCAATAACCGTCACCAAAAATGGAGCCGCCAACTAAAATTCATAGTGTATGAGATTATTAAGACACGTCTCAAAAACTTTATATCAAATGCAGCCACAGAAGCTTCACCATAAACAAATGCCCACAGAAATAAATGGAGCAAGCCATCACTTGATCTTTGAGGCCTTAGCATAGAGACCGACTTTGAATATCAATCCTCAATTATTTAATTTAGCCGCCTGAATGAAATCGGTCCTCTATATTCCTTTGAATGCCTTCAAATTAAAGTCGATTCTCCCCCTTTTTAAAAAAAAATGCCTCATACAAATCTTAATATTTATCCATATAAATTAAATGGAGCAACTAAGAAAATAGGGCGTTGCAAATGGAAAATGTGACACCTATTTAAATGCCTTCAGACAAATCTGTAGCTGCCTTTAAAAAAAATAGACAATTAGAATGAAACATGGCAGCACAAGCAGTAGCCGTCTCACACATTTAATATTAAATCTTTTTGCTCCAAAAGATTCATAAGTCCGATGCAAAGATTTTTGACCATCCAAGAGCGACATGGCATAGTTGATGATTTGGCACATAATATATCGGGCCCCACACAAGGAAAACTTATCATCCTAAATGAAGTGAATTCAAAAAGCCAAAGAGTTACAAATAGACTATGGAGTTTTGTCTTTATTTGAATTGTCTTTAGTTAGCTGATATGGCACAAGTTTTGGACTATTCAAGCAGCTGATAAAGTAAGGTTGATTTGACACAAAAGATGACAAGTAAGCTAGCAAAGAGCTTAAGCACACACCCAACCAGCTGAAGTAGACACCCAGGTAGCTCCAAAAGGTAGACAAGCAGGTCAAGCAGCTAAGCAAGCAGGTCAAGCAGCTCAATTTGAAATCTGATGAATAATCAGCAGCTCAATATTACCGGTTTGACATCAATGACCAAAAACTTCAACACTTCCAAAACTAGTACGGGGACATTACTCTCTGAATAGTCAGCAAAGGATTAGTCATACAGCGGTGGCAAGAATTGGAGCATCTTGTACAACACATATTGAGCAGTGTATGATGGAAGATCTTGAGGGAGTCGAACAGGAAAAATAATGCCGTATGAAATTAGTCAATGATCTTTGTACTATAAGAAAATATAGGCAAAGTTATAGAAGCGTACAAATTTTATGCACTGAATAATACTATGCTTCTTATCATTCTCACACTCAATTCATGGTCGATATATAGCCACTTACATAGCCAAACAACCTCCTATTTAATAGGGAGGTGTTATAACAAATATCCTGGAATACCATTCACAGGTATAACACACTAACCACTAACTACTCGTGATATATTGTTATTTCAACAATATATACAACTACCCATCCAAAGCTATATTAGTGAGTTGTTTATTTACAACCTCACTATTACAATAGTAATTACCTTTCTATATTTACATAATTACTAACACCTACGTGAACACTAATTCCCAACATGTATGGCATGTCCTACATATCGTACGACAAACTGCAACCACTATAACATGGTGTGGCACAGATATCAATCAACGAAGCATACAGACATTCAACGTATAGAATGGAGATGTTGGGAGAACGTATGACGTAAGATGTAAGGAGCAAAGCATAGGCTGTGTACGGCGAGGAAGAACCAGTACTGTACGGACTGTAAGGAAAAATAAAATAGTATGGTTGAAAGGAGCTAAGCAAATAAGGCATTGGATCATATGGCTAAACACACCGAAATCTCTAAATTTGGGCTTGGTTAGCAAAAATTGGAGCTCGCCAAGGGCGCTGCCCCTCGACCCCACAAGGGGCGCTACCTCCAGACCCCCCGCAAGGGGTGTTTCCCCTTGACCCTGTTGGGGGCGCTACCCCTTGACCTTGCTGTGGGCATTGCCCCTAGACCCCCATCAGACTCATTTGAATTGCCAAATACCAAGGCAGCCAGCTATCACAATACAGACAAAGCCACTGATATCACAGTCAATTCGCCTAGCCTCATAGTCAACACAGCCAAAACCACATCCAGAAGAGTCAGGAGAGGAGTTCAATGATGAATCCAACCAAGTGTACATTGACATCAGTGAGCTAGATGTCGATGACCCTCGCGGTACAATTTAGAGGTACTTGAGTAAACTGTAGGAAGATAGTGCAATTGGAAAACAGCCGGACATGGGACATGATCCCTCGGTGGTACATGAGGCTGAGAGGATCTTGGCGTTTATGCAGTACGAATGCAAAGGTGGGTGCCCTAGATTAGAGACGGTCGAGACTACCAGGCAAGAGTTGGTGGACTACATTCGGAAGTCACAAGAGTAGTCGGCCATTGAGCACACGGTAGTTGCAGTTCTTGAGGAGTCATTGGCTGAGAGGGAGCAAGTGTTGGCAGAGAGAGAGATGGGTAGTTGGGGGAGAAGGAGAGGCTACTCGATTGTGGTGCTGTCCACTTGCATTGTGCTCTATATTCTTGGTTCTGTTCCTCTTTGTTTGGATTCACTGTACTATTCAGGTTTCTGTACCTGCATACATTTTCTAGATCCATTTTGGATCAATTACTACTTGAATCATTCAACATTTTGATGATTTGAAGTGTGCCTCAACCTTGGATTTGTGTCTTGAGGCCCACTTATCCTTGCATTAGAAGCATCTACCTTGCTTCCTTAACTCTTCCCTAGCTGCCTTATGAGCATTAGATCCAACTTCAAGTGGCTTTTTCACATCAATGTGGAGTGTAGTTCTATTTAAGCTAGCCTGATCTTTTACAAAATACTTCTCAGCCTGGTCTTTGTTTCGTTTTTAATCAATTTCTCATATGATTTCGCTTGTAAATGGCATCATCCAAATTGTTGGGCATAAGAGCTTCCATGTATCCTTTATTTCATCATTCAAATTGTTGGGCTTAAGAGCTTCTACATTTCCTTTTATTTCATCATACAAGCTTTCGGAGAAATTGGAATGCCACAGATCATCATGCAAAGTCTTCTAAACTTATCAGTTATCACTATAACTATCAACAGATTCTTGCATATTTTGCTGCAAATTTCTCATCTCTGTAAAATAATCATCATTGGTTTTCTTGTCAAATATATCAAGAAAAAGCTGAGAAAGATCATTCCAGTTGAAGACATCATCTTTAAGAGCATCTTGGACATCCCGTTCATGATGCTGCCACCAATTATATGCAGTTTCCTCTAATTGTAGTGATGCAAACTGAATCTTTTCTGGATCAGTCATTTGATTCATATTAAATACACATCCAGTTTATGAATCTGTGCACAGGATTTAAATGTCTCTGATGCTTCAAATTTGGGAACCTCTACCTTTGGCATTCTAAGTCAATTTTCTGTTCTAGGATGACTGCCCTTTCCTTGTTGCACATGTTTGGTGTTCTTCTCATTGCACAATATGCACAAAAGTCATACTTCAGCCTGAAATATTCCTCATTGACCATGTAGGCTCTCCATCATCTTCTAATTAGACCTTCATTAAAATCTCTTGCTTCCCATCTTGTATTCCATTGCCTAGGGGGGGAGGGTGACTTATGAACACCAGCAAAACCTTCACATTCTTGTTAAGTAAGATGACCATGTAAGACCTCAACCCTCTGTGAAGACCGATGAGAGGAAGGAGAGGATCTATGGCTCCTGTTCTATAGGAGCAATTGCATGGTTTTATCATTTCCCTCAGATCTCGACTTATATTATTTATATTTATATTTATGGGTTGAGTTATTTAATTATTTTCAGAACATATGTGGATTCTATAGCGCACTATCAAATTCTTGCAGTTGGAGTAAAACTACTATCTAAACTATTCATTACATGTTAATGAGATTCAAATTATTAAGATAGCTTGAGAGACCAAGGTGTTACTGACATCATCACTTATGATTTACCTCATTTATGATACTATTACTCATGTGACTTGATATTAACGTCACTATTGCACAAGACTTGAAATTTGCGAATTTCAAGTATAAATGGTAAGATCGTTTTCTCTCACCTAGCTAACCTAGTATTTTTTTGATTGTATTGCAGACTAAATTGATTAGTGCCACATTAACCCATATCCCTCATTAAATATCATATAAGGATCTCGTTGTTGCATCATCACAAGTATATTCTCTCCTTTGATCAGTTAGAAACCTAAGCAGAAAAATGGGATCATAATGCAGATCTGTACTAATAATGTCAGCAAAATTAAATGTGACGTCAGTGAGCTAAAATATGGTTGACATCTATGTCACAAGGTTTGAATTCGAGTTCGAGTTTAACAACAATAAAATTCGATAAGGGGAAAAAATTCTAAAAGATATTTGCCATTCAATTCACTTTCTATAAACTTGAATTTCTTAAAAAATGTAAACAATAAACCAATAAAAATAAAACTATATTATGTTAACTTTGAATACACTAGTAAATCTAAAAACATTATGTTTTATTTATTTTTATTCAAAGGGGTAAACGCTTTTGAACCAGAGCTATGAACCGGAATACAACCATTCAACAATACCACCCCAACGGGGTTTGAACCTTGGTGGCAAGAACAACGACGCCACCTTAAAACCATCACATCATGCCAATGCCGGCAAAAACATTATATTATTTTAATATAATATATTTAAAAATTTAATTTAAATAATATTAATATATAAATAATAATTATATTATAATAAAAATCTAATTTAAACATTTTAAAATATTGAGTAGAAAAGAAAATTAAAAACGGATTGACATTATTCAAAAAACAAAAATATAAATAAATCAAATTGTATTTTAAACAAAAATTAAAATAAAAACAATCGTTGACATTATATCCTTTCTCTTCTATGCCTTGGCTTGCTTTTTATCAATCTTCAATCACACACTAGTTTGCAAACCCATGATGGAAAGAATAATGACAAGCTTGTAGTTTATCAGCCCCTTTGTTTATTGATTTGTATTTTTATCTCCATTCCTATTTATGCTAAATCATAGGTGGTGCAAATTATAAACACCGACTATAGAGTAGTAGGGGCTGGTACCGGACCACCTAAACATGGACGGGGATAGGCTGGTTCATGTTCAAATCCTGCTCGAACTTAGCTTGACTGATGTCGTCTATTACCTCAATATTAACCCAGGCTATTAGCTTTCATACAGACTACGCTCCAGAAGTTTCCACCTAGAGACTCGATTAAAAAACTATATTATAATAAAAAAATCTAAGCCTCGTGCCATACGAATTTTTCCACGAACTAGAACAAAGTTTTAAGTTTTCTTTTAAGTTTGCCGAATTTCGAACTTCTTGGCCGAAATTCGGCAAATCCTGTGACTTAGGTTGACATAGCCTGCTGCTTAAGTTGATTGAAATCTCTTTGAAAATGTGTCTATATTGGACATGCGTAAAATGCCAAAAGTGCAAAGAACTCTTCACCCAACCTAGCAGGGATCTTTAAAGCACAATTTTGATAGAGCGACTAAAGGTAACCCAGGCCCAATTGGCTGTGGTGGAGCTTGTTAGAATTTTTACCTTGAGGTGCTTGGCTAGTGTTCTCACAGTGATGTCACAACAGTGACATCAGCAGACCCAGACCTTTGTTCAGCAAAGGGATCAGCATGGAGAAGACAGTTATATAGGAGAATAAGACTCAACTATGTAAGGAGTTTCTTTGAGATTAGCACCCAGTTAACTATTTGAGACTTGAGTGATTTGTGGATGCAGCTTAGTCTCAACTACTTTGTTTAGGAGTTATTAGTTGTTACACTAGGTTGATTAATTAGGTAGACTAATTGATTGTTCAGACTGAGTGTCACTCTAGGGAATGTTAAGCTTAACTTGGAGCTTTACATGACACCTCATCTAATTCCTCTTAGTTTTTTTTTTTTTAAATTAAAATATTGGGGGATCTATATATGGGCTTCCCTCCTAGTATTTAGTAACAAACACAAAAACATAACAGACCATACAATCCTAGCCAAACAAAAGATCCTGTAAGCACTACATTTTTCCTTTCTTGCTACATGATCTAAGCACCATATGTCCAGCCAGCTGAATCTTAACAGATTTCATTTTGTATTTGACCTCTTTGCATCCAAAGGATACCTCATCTGCTTCATAATCTATGAGGATTCTGACAATGGTTGATTAATGACAGCTAATAATGATTCTTGAAAATGAATATCTACCTGCCCTTCTTCTTCATTGCATAATAGGAGTCTAGCCAGACCCTGCAAATCTACCTATAGGCTGTTTAGGGGGCAAGGGTTGAAGCACAGGTTGCTGTTTGATAGAGGTATTATATTTCTCAGACATTCCTTTAAAATCTTCTAGATTAACCAATGCTTTCTGCTTATCTTTCTGAAATGGTAATTCATCAGATTTCTCTTGTTGATCCCTTGGTGAGTGATCAATCTTAGAATGTGTAGGGGCAGGTGGCACCTGCAAATTTACCATTTGTTGTTAACTTTCCTACATAACAACACCCTGCTGCTCCTCACGTATTTTATTGCCATCTATAGCTTCCTTCGACTCAGACAGAGTCACAAGAGCTGCCTTTTTGATTGATAAATGAGAGAATTGTGCCTTGCCACTAAGTCGCTTGCGTAGCATTTTTGGTTTTCTCCTTTTGTATATTCTATCACTATATGCCCAACCTGGAAGCACCTTTGACATCTAAATGAAATATTTTCATAATTCAAAATTTGTTTCCAAATTCTACCCCCTATTTTCAGCCAAATTTCCATTGGCAATCCTTTTGAAATATCTGGTTCCACTTGGATCCTTGCTGAAGTAGTGTGGATTAAACCGTATGTTTTTGGATCAATCACCTAAAATCTCCCTTACAAATTACCTATCCCTTGGAAGCAAACATTCACCCAAAACTAAAGCAGGAAATAGGGAAGCTGAATCCATAATGGCATTATCACAAATGTCTGTCATTGGGTTAAACTCTGAAAAGTATGCTTTAATCAAGAGCGCAAACTTATCCCAAAACCAAGGTCCATTTTCTAAAATATACGATCTATCCTTTGCAGATTGACACAATAAAACCAAAAACTTTGGGCACTTGGATAAATTTCTTTTGTTCCTTTTAGTTTTTTGTAATGTCCCTTTCTAGAACATTTCTTATTTTTGCCTTTGAACAATAATTCTAACTCAAAATGATAGTTGCATTATATTTATAAACATGACTTTATCTAAAATTATGAATTTTATTATAATATTCAGATTTATGACTTATGACATAATTCTGAAAATAGAATTTATCTTGATTTTCTGCTATAATTCTCCTTCCAATTTGCAGCTATTCTCCTTGAATGAATGTCCCTAATATCTAGTCAAGCTATGGGTTTTTGTCCAATAACTTGATAGGAGAAGTTAAGGCTTGTTGTTCTTAAATCTCTCAATTTTCCTTGGAGGGGTTTTGTCCTCTTTGGCTGTAATGTTCACTTGCAATAAGTCATAATATTCCTGTTCAATGAATTGATGTCTTCTTCTGATGAAATGTCTTCTTATTTTTGCCTTTAAACAATAATTCTAACTCAAAATGATAGTTGTATTATATTTATAAACACGACTTTATCTAAAATTATGAATTTTATTATAATATTCAGATTTATAACCTATGACATAATTCTGAAAATAGAATTTATCTTGATTTTCTGCTATAATTCTCTTTCCAATTTGCAGCTATTCTCCTTGAATGATTGTTCCTAATATCTAGTCAAGTTATGGGTTTCCGTCCAATAACTTGATAGGAGAAGTTGAGGGTTTTTCATCCTTAATTCTTTCAATTTTCCTTGGAGGGTTTTTCGTCCTCTTTGGCTGTAATTTTCACTTGCAATAAGGCATAATATTCTTGTTCAATGGATTGATGTCTTCTTCTCATGAAATGATCTCCCATATATATCTTGTTTTTGAAATAGTCACAAGTACAACCTTTCTTACACAACTGCTGCCCTTTGGTAAATTATAGTTTAATTTTAATTTGACTATGTTCATCTTAAATTACTAGTATGACACTAGCACCACTTTTATTAGCATTATCTCATCGATGATGTTGGTGCCACTTTTCATTGATTTCTTAGCAACTCACATGCTGCGATCTAGATTTGAATAACGGCAGGGGCGTGACACTTTTCTAACCAGTTTTTGGTAATCCATGCTAGAAGATCAACTAATCTAAGCCACAAAGCATTAAATCTACATATTAACCCTCAACATGTAAATTTTTCTTCCTCATATAATACTTCCTGGCCCAAGGAAAGAGTCTGATGCTAACTAGAATAGGGAACTCATGTTATCTGCTGTATTTAAGGCACTAGAGTATCTTTCTCATCCTTTCCTTACACTATTCACCTCCTTTGCCACCGATTTCCATTTGGATCGAACTGAAAGATACCTTGCTTTGTCTGATTTTCTAGATATCCCCTTGTGGCCCCATCATTACACAGTTTGCTAGGTGTGACTAGGGCCATAGACACTCTCGACCCCAATAGTTGAGGCCCAGTACTGACACCTTCACCTTGCATTGCTTCCTTCTAGTCCCATTCCCTACCACGCCTATTATCCCAACACCATCGAGACCACACACATTAGGGTTTTCTGTTGTTTGGGTGGGAGAAATGGTTTGAAATTCCATTTTGCCAACCACATATATTTAGTTTCTCTTAGATTAATAGTACACTTGTCTATTAAGGGAAGATGAATACAAACTCTTTTTTCTAAAATTTTATTCCAGTGCAATGCATTTCTTTTTCAGTTCTAATAAAAGATAGACGTAGTATTGAGAGTTCAGATATGTGAGTATTTGCTATTCATATTTTCATTAGTGTTTGTTTGTAGATTAGCATACTCAGATCTGTTGTTTTAATTGGAGTTTTTTATTTTAAGCTCTTTGCTGTCGGGGCTAAATTTTTTAGAGTGCAAAATATGCATTATGCTTAACATGGTCTAAAATCTAACAGAGATTTTAGGGATTCTAATGGGCAATTGTGATCCCTTGGCTATTATTATAAGTATCTAAACAATCAAGCTGAAGCTGTAGCCTTGGTCAGCCTTGCTCAAGAGACTTCAAATTGCAATTATTAGGGGATGAAAACACCGGATTGTGGAGGGTAACTCTTAAATTTGACTTCAGTTCCTTTCACAACATTATGAGAAGTAGTAATCGTTTGGTAAATTCAGTAGTGAACAAAGGTGTGGGTCTCTCATTGAAGGAAGGATCCCTTGGTAAATTTTGGTTGGTATACTAGCCAAGTGACTTCCAAGGATCTTTATTATGTTAAAGATGATTAGAGTCTTAGGGGTCCTCAGGGTTAGCTCTTTTTTTCATAAAAAGGGCTATTACTATCTTTTGATTTAAAAGAAAAATTGGAAACGGATTTAGTTCATGCTTGGTAATTACTCAATCATTATTTAGTATTCACTTATGTGCATTCTGATTATGCGAGTTATCTATGTCACCCCCCCTCTTTGATGGTGACAATTCATTATTACAGTTTTTACATTTTTACCTTTGCTTCATCTTGCTCATCACCCTGTTGAGGCAAAGAGGCCCTCATTATCTTCCCATTCTGTAGAATTTTCCAATCATTTTGATGCAAAACTAGTAATGGGTCAAATGAACAACCAATTAATGTATGCACAAAGTACACAGCAAAAGCAAGACAAATAGCTTGAAACATAGAAATATGGAATTTTTAATTCACTTGTAGATTACAAACATATGCTACCCATTCATACGGAGATCACAATGTGCAAAGGCTCGGCACAATGAATCAAAATCCTTTTCAATGCTTTGACATGATAAAACATATGCCAACTCTAACACTAGGCTCCTCATGACCTCAGAATCAAGTCCATACATTGATGAACTATTCTATTATTTGAATTCTACTTCTTGTTGGAGCATTGGACTTTGGTTCAAATAACTTGAGGACAAAATCCTTCTAGGTCTGGAATTAGAGGATGGAAACCCCCTGATTTCCATCATTGGATTAGTGGACAAAAGCCCCTAATTCAGACTTGGGACAATCTCACCAAGGGATTGCATGTGAGCTTCAAAGTGACAAGAAAATTGAAATTATAGTGATTGGGTTTCAAGATAGTAGTGGTTCATGAATCTTATATTGTGTCAATTTGTATTCAAGTTTATAGTTATTCATATTAATCAAATCAAATCATTCTTCTCCCAACTGTGGTGCTTTAAAGTCTTGCAATTCATAACTTATGACCAATTGATCATTCCATTAGAGGCTGCAATTCATAACAGCTACTTCAGTTGGAATATTCATATATCCCTAAAGTGTTGTGACTCAGACTTACAATTAATATTTAATATACAGCTCTTTTGAGGTAGAATTGTTTACAGAAATTCTAGGGTATAATTCATAACAGTTTGGGTTTGTGTTTGAAGATAATATTAGTTTAGGGGTGCCACTGTTCATCATTTCCCAACACTTGCAACCTGGCCATTCTCAGAAGGGCCTGATTTAAATCAGTTGAAGGTTGAATCATACAAAGATAAAGCCAATTTTGTGGTATTGAAGATGGCTCCTACAGGGCCGAATATTGGCAAAATAGTTATTCATTTCCACTGCATATATAATTTCACTGTTGCAAAATGTATAGTCATTATAACATTTAGAGTGTTTGTGAAGCTGTCCCTTGTTAATTATTGAAATAAAACAAATAACATAAAATATACTATCCAAGATATTACAATGGTATCAGAGTTGGATCTTGCCAGCCTGTGAAGAAGGATCGGATTTTGGTTAAGAAAAAAGATGCAGCACTATATAAAGGTGCACATGTTTCCATGAGTGGGTATGATTTTCCAAAAATAAAAGAACAACTTTTAATAGGGCACACCTTCCTATCAGTGGACATAAATTTTTAAAAACGCAAAAGGCAGCCATATACAAAGTTGCACTCATATAAAGGAGATTGAAATTTAATAGCAGATCAGAAGCAAAAAAGTAGAGATTATATTTAGGTGATTGGAAGGGCTGGAAATAGCTTGTTTTGTGTGCATGAATATTAAATATACATCAATCACCAATCTCCTTTCATTGTTTCATACTTGCAAACTTTGGCAGGTTAGGTTAGTTTCAAGGGTTAAGACATCAATCTTGTAGGAATTCAGTGACCTATAGCAGGAGTTTTCATTATATCAACAATGGCCTTTGTCATTTGATGAGAGTTTGATCAAATTGTAACATATTTTTCATTGGCATTCAGTAATCTATGGTGATAATCCTCATCCCAAGTTCAATAATTTTTATCAAATTTCATGTTTAGAAACACATATCAGCAGTGAAACAGAAAATATATTGACTTTGCAAGATGGTTTTCAGCTATTCATCAACATATCAATGTTAGAATAGTAGTGTCAAAATTTTTTGAACAAATTTCATCGGTCAATCAAGACAATATCAGCAGCTTGTTATTAAATTCTATGTTTCCAAGATGCAGTATCATTTCAAATTAGTGGAGGTAATATGAATCAGTATAAGAGAATTCTTTACTTTTTCAAACTAACAACTACAACAATATTAATTGCACAATATCATTCACAAAAGATCTAACAATTATGCAACACAAGAAGAACACACGATTTATGTGGAAACCCTTACAAGAGAAAACCATGACAAAATATTGCTTGATATTAAAATCTCTTACAATCTTTGTAGGCACCAACCTACAGGAGACACCAATACCCTCTTATACAATTTGTAAGCATCAACCCACTGGAGACACCAATCCCCACTTGTAGAATTTGTAAGCACCAGCCCATTGGAGACACCAACCCCCACAATTGAGCACCAACTCAGCAAGAGATACCAATCTCTTTGATATGAGGCACCAACCTCTTCAATAGAACCTTGTCTTCTTAAGAATAAATCTTCTTTACAAATAGCTTTAAATGATCTCCTTTTATATTCTCCTCCTCAAAATCTCCACACACAAATTTGCATAAATTCTCTTTCTTAAATATTCATACATAAATCTGCATATATATTTTTTCTTAAATCTTCTTGTTCTTGAATGATATATCTTTGTGTCTCACACACTTCCCTTCTTCACAAATCTACTTGTATAATATTACATTTATTCCACTCTCCTCACACATTTCTTATTTCCTTTTATATCTTCATATTTCTATGAAGAGAAAAATCCTTTCAAATAGTCATGGCTCCTCTTAAATAATAATTGCTGCCTTTTCACACATATCCACAATAATATATATTTTTATCCTCCACACACTTCTCTCTTGTCTAATAGATCTTCCTTTCTATTCCACACACATCTATTTATATCTTTACATCTCAATGAAGAGTTGCATCTCTTTGAAAAGAGATAACTCTTTAAAAGGATATCTGTTTGTTAAAGACTAATTGCTGCCTTCTAATACTTTTTCTTTCTCCTTTTCATTTTTCCTTAATGGATACCTTTGAATGATCTTCTATAATTTTCTTATTCTTCAATGGTCATAGCTCTTCAACATGTCCTTGACTATTCTTAACCAAATCTTCAATTAATAATATTCATACACTTATTCTTCTATATTCCTCTTATTTACTTCATGTTACATATTCTAATTCCATACACTTCTTCTTTGAGTGATAAAACTTTCCTCCCTTTTTTTTATTCCTCACTCTTGAATGATAAAACTTTCCCACACATAACATCTCATGGAATGACTTCTCTTATATATCTTGTCTCATCACAAGACACAAACCTTCACCGTACCCTTGTGACTTGTGGTTAAAATTAATCTTTATTTAATTAATTGATTTCTTTATCATGTAAGGAGCGCTTCATAATATATCTTCTATTCATTCCCTTATTCCTTTATTGAAATTGATTTTCTTCATCATTGATATATGATTCATTTCATTATTGATATATCTTTTGTTGCTCTACTCACACACTTCATCTTTTATCCACTCTTCTCAATTTGATTTTACTTGGTCTTCAAACATCGATTAGTGGCCTTTGGCCTTTTTCCGTCATATGATTTCTTCTATTGACAAAGTGCTCTTCTCACCTTGACATCACTGACAATATTCTAACAATCTCTCATACTCTTTTGACATCAATGACAATCAATTCCAACAACTATGATTTGCTTCAATAGGTCTGAAACAAGAAGAAAATCACCCAACAAACACTCCAAAGTGCCGATTTCACACTCCAAAATTGCATACACTTGAAAATCTCTTCAAAACACCTTAATACACATCTCAAAACATTGCCAATGGAAATATATAAATCTGATATGGAAAATATCAGTTATCTCAGGTCTAAACAACTCACTGATTTGCTGATAAACAATGACAGCAGCTACAAATGCTCTAAAACTCACACAAAACATTACAGTGCACTTGAATGATGTTTGGTCTTTCATTGTGAACCCTTGATGCCTCTATTCAAGGTGAAAACAGCCCCAAACACTAAGCGCTTCATCTTGCAACTCACATGCCACATGTACATGGTACGGCCCAACGATAATATAACTCTTTCATCCATCCTTTAAACTCGGCAAAAACTTCAATAATCCCTTTCACAACAGCAACAATCCATAAGAAATTCAAACACATTAAAACAACTTCCAATATTTGCAACAAAAAATAGAACTCTTCTCTATAGCACAATGGTGATCTCTGTACAAAACCACTCCAACCAGCTAGGGTGGTTTTCGTCCCTGAAACCAACAACTCCAAGAGGGTTTTCATCCTCAAGAAGCTTTGGAAGAACTCAGCTTCATTCCAGAAACATAGCAATATCATTCACAAGTCTCACCCTTCAAATGAGCCCGCATCCTCCTTATATAGCTTTTTGGAGGGAAATATTCAATTAAAAAAATACTAAGTTGCCGAATCGGGTACGGGTATGGTTACATGGGTATGATACGCTGGTACGACAATTTTATTTTGCGGGGGTGGGTACATTTGGGTATGTACGTACAAAAACATATAAAAATCATAAATATATACATATTTGCAGCCTAGAAACAAGAATTAGATTTAGAATACCACATATCATGCATATGTTAAACAAAACTACCATAAATATTACAAATTTGAAATACAAAATACTAATTTGATATCAATTTGTCAAAACTTGAATGTTATGATAGATATATTGAATTCATTGTTCATTGGTTCAATATTAAATAGGAATCATCATCATATGCATCATCATGAAGATCAACATCAACATTATCATTGACATTAGATGATGTAGGTAGATTAGTAGAACCACATGCAACCCCACTGCCAGTTTCATTAGAAGCATGTTGGGTATCCGACTCCATAGAAAGTAAAGATTGTGTGGGAGTTGAAAAATCCAAATCAGTTCGCTTTGAATCTACATCCCACAACTTTGTACCCCCTTGTACTCATTTTGTCTATGAGTAAGAAGGTGCAAATTGGAATGCACAAAAACTAGCTCTTCCGCTTGCCTTGCTGCCAATTGGTTGTTTCATTGAGTGGATAAAGGAGTATGTACTCCAATTTTGCTCAGATGAAGAAGAACTAGCAACCTATTGAAACAAATTGAGAGAGTTACAATTATAAAATTGTAAATCAAACTTTATATTTGAAGTTAATTTTTTTATTATTTTTAAAATAGTAAACAATACAAAGTTAGAGAATGCAATAAAAATTAAGAAACTTACTTGCAATAAATATTTTGATCACAAGAGTTTGGAGGTGTGTTGATGTATGGCTATTGAGGTACCACCAAGCATGAGCATCCTTCCTATACTTGTCATGAAGAGCAAAAGGACTTCGACCATTGGAGGCTTCAAACTCAACAAACTCACTTGTAACTAAATCCTCCATTTCAGGATCGGGGAAGAGTTCAGTAAATGTTTTCCTATAGCTGTCATTGACTTCTGTATCTCTGTATGGTGGCACCCTTTCTAGCATAGCAAGCATTTCATCACTATAAAATTTGGGAGTCAATGCAAATGCAAGAAGATGTATTGTGGTGGTCATTTTGCTCCACTACTCAACACAAATTGTCTACACCTCTTTGCAGAAAGTTTCTTCAGGATCTTGCTCCTTTTCATTGATGATGGATTTCATTTTCTAAATCATCGAATCAATGAATGCCATTGTACACCTCTCCCAAACATGGGCTTAATGAAACTAAAAAGATATTTCACTTGTTCCCACCAAGTGTCATCTAGGATCATCTACTTTACATTTGTTGCCCTTCCAATATTGGATTGCCTCCATAGGGACCAACTTTGACTAATAACCATGCTAGAAAGTGGCTGTGGCATGTTCGCAAGTCGCCTCAAGATGATTTTGTTGGATGCAAATCGGGTCTCAGCAAGCTATTCAAAAATTAATTATTAAAATTAAAAAACAAAGAAAACATACTTGAATGTAAAAAATAAATTAATAATTACTAAAGTGAAATGTAAAATTTAAAAATCAAAATGTTTCAATTACCTTCAACAACTCCAATTGTGAAAATGATCTAAAAATGGTCTGCGACATGTGGTGGTTTGTGATGAACATCTGGATCTCTTTAGCCTCAACATAGATTTGTTTAATCCAATTTATTTTTCTTCCCAACTTTTGTAGCATGAAGTTGAGAGAGTGGACAACACAAGGTGTCCAAAATATATGTGAAAACTACATCTCAACCAACATATCTGTAGCTCTACAATTCTTTGCGTTGTCTGTTTTTACTTGGACAACATTTTGAAGACCCGCATCCTGAATGCACTGTATGAGTATGTCAGCAATAAATTGTGCATCCTTCACTTGTCTCTCACAATCTACGACTTTAAAAAACATTGCCCCTTTAGGGCACACTGCAATCACATTGATTGATGATTGAGTTTTGGTATCCTTCCATCCATCAGAAACAATAGACACCCCTGCTAGTTTCCATGAATTTCTAATGGGAGCCAATGCATCATCTATATGTTTTGCCTCCTTTGCTAGTAAGGTGCTATGCACCTTCTCATAACTTGGCCCTATATACCCTTGTGGAGCCTCATTTACTTTTCTCAACATATCCTGCCAATATGGTGATCAAACAATGTTGAAAGACAAACCTTTTGGATATAGACATCTTGCAATGGTTTGATCTGCAATCTCTCTAGCATCATTCTGAAACACTCTCTCTAATGGCCTCTTGCTTCTCTTCACACTAATAGGTTCTTTATTCTACCCAAAAGTGTTTGGTTCTCTACCACGACATTAAGAAAGGCACTATGAGATGGAGAAACAAGAGGCCTCCTTGATCCCCTTCCTCTTCTCAAAGGAGAGTTTGTGCCATGAGCAAGTCTTGTATCTGCTTCTTCTTGCTCTCTAATATATTCTGCTATTTGATTAGGTTGTAAGCCTTTACCATCTTTTCCTAGACATGCTTTGATTCCCTGATTGGGAATGGCATAGAATTGGGCTTTCACCCAGCTATACGAGATGGTATATGTCACATCTCATGTTTTTGCCTAAACTTAATTGATAAGTAAAATGAACTGGTTGTGAATGTTGGATGAACATCTTATGAAATAGATAAATGTGTTCTAAATTGGATTCTGATGAACATCTTTTCCTAGACATGTTTCGACTCCCAAGCTAAGTTTGAACTCTCACGGCCTAAGTAGGTCACTTTTCAATGCTTTCATGGTACCTGAGACAATCAGCACAAGAATACACATCACAGTGTCCTACATCATAGATTCCTCACCTTGAAAGGGGAACTAGTTTAAAGTTGATAATGCTTTCATGGTATCTGAGACTAATTTCACAATCCCAACAACACTTTACAACTCCCAACAGTGGCCAACATCATAGGTTCCTCATCTTGAAAGGGAGACTAGTTTAAAGTTGATAATCCCACTCAACAATATTAAAAACAATATTTCAAGGGGTTATATCAGTATTTAGACAGACATATAGCAAGAATACCATCTTTATATTTTTACAATCTAAATCAAGTATGGCCAATTCATAAAATCAAGGACTGCCCAAGAGTGGCAGTCAAAACATCCTTGGTTAGATCTGCAGTCCACATCTCAACTATGAGTCACAAAATGCTAGGTCAATCAAGGCTAATCGTAGTGAAGGCTTACATAAGGAAAGAACCAACTTCCAACCACTGACCAAGGCATAAGTATAACAATAGCCAATCTTTCTCATACAGTCTTGACTGAGAAAGTTTAATGGCTTATGTTAAGTTCTTAGACCCTTAACTCAAATTCCTAACCCTTAACTTCTTAAGCTTTCACAACAATCTCTAAACCCTAGAGTTCACAGTCTAGATCCATTACTTAGTCAAGAATGGAGTCAGCAAGTACTTGTCTATTATAAGTGCAATCAAGAGTTTGATATCACAGCTTGGGAAATACTACAAAAAAGTTAAAAACCCTACCATTCCAATATAGGGCTCAGTCGTTTTAGGATTCCCTTCCAAATTGTCAACAAAACATACAATCAAAACCTATTTCATCACTTCTAAAATAGTCCAGAATTCCCCTTTTAAGTGGAGAAATCAACTAGGGTTTTGGGTGGGCATTCACAACCACCCAGTAGACTATAGTCCCATAATAAACATCAAAATAAAACAACCACAGATTCCATTTATAACATGATAAGAGAGTAAGCCCTATTTGACCCTATAACCCTATATATATTATTTCTTTAATTTTCAACAAAGCCATCTCCTTGCTTATAGACATTTTTGGCTAACCATAAACCCAATAAAACCCATACCTTCAAGACATTAAGACTTACAACAGATCCCTGCTTTAATGTGGTTTCTTTCAAAAACAAAGATTAATCAGAGGTTTAACACTTAACAGTTTCCAACGGAGTAATATTGAGAACTAGAAATACTCTCTAGTTCTTGCCTGCTTAGCACTGAGCTCCTAACCGATACAAGGTCCTCTTCAGTGTCTTTCATGCAGAGGAAGCTTTTTCCTCTATCAAACACTATCTTACCCCTTATCTCTTCAAAAGACCTCATTCCATGAGTCCATTCTTCTCAATATTTATGAAAACTAACTCAGAATGAACAAATACCTCTGGTTTCTTTATGCAATCTCAAGAATGGTTAAGGAGGGTTGCATCAATGATGGTCTCCTGCATGGAGAATACATTCCTCAAATCTTTGCATGGCTTTGCCATGACTAGAGCTTCCTTCCAAAAATTAAAAATAATAAAAACCAAAACTTTCATTCGAATGCAACATCCCAAACTGGAGTTAGATCCCAGGTTAGGTAGTACTCCTGCCTTATTCACCATTAATATTACATTTAATTTATACCTTTTCCTCATTAATATGGCATGTACAATCTACCAGTTCACAAGCCATTTGAACCAAGTGGATGGGTTCCATCCTTATCCCCCTCGAATCTTCAATAGATCACAAATTTCCACTTTAGTTTAGGGATAGGTTCTAGATTCAGAACTTTAGGTTTGGACTTATATATTAGTAAGTCAACTCACAACCTTATACCCACATCCCCTAGGTAACCTACATTAGGTATATTACATCAACATGATCAACACCTATTTCCATGGACACAAAGCAAGCAACCCTTTCAAATATCAACACAACTGGATCAACACATACAATTCATACAGGACACAGTTACGTAAAGACCACATAAACAACATCAAAGCAACATTTAAACATGAACAGATACATGAAGTGAAGTGTCTAATATCGTGATCATTTCAGGTTGGATCTCAAGGTGTGTCTTTAACCTATTGTATGCCCCCTTGTCCACCATCACACCTAAATGTGATTTCAGACTCCTGTACCTGTAGGCTGTAATGCAGCAAAATTTCATCAGGGTATGAGGTATCCATCCAATATAATCGAAACAGAAATAAACAACATAATTTGCATGATTGTTATGAACTTATGATAAATATCAGATCACTATCAAATAATGTATCATCAACCATCTCATAAATGTTCAAAATTAACAGAAATAAATGTAGTCCAATAGGGGATGTTATACCACATCTCAGGGCACTACCAATTCTACAGGCACCCATGATTTTTTCCATTTTTCTGTATATTCAGTTTGTTTATATTTTATATCATGTATTTGGCTAGTTTATTAGTATAGATTCATCATATTTGTTTTTTTGGATGATTTTTTTAAGAGGGAAATGTTGATCGTTTCATTTCATCAGAGAAGATGTGATTTTTCATTCTTAATCATCTGTGCAGGGGGTTTTTTCAAGTTGGAGTTATTCTTACCTGAAGAATATCCAATGGCTGCACCAAAGGTATGCTTTCTTGTTGATAAATGGAATTTGATTATAATTTTTGACCTTTGCTATCCATCTGCTGTGTAAACTCTGATCATGGTTCATCATTATTGAATTTAAACTTATACCCTTTTACCAAGGTTACTTCCAGAACGTCTTTATCTTGTTTGCCAATATTGTGCAAAGAAACATACCAGAAAACAATGTTATTTTTTAATACATAATTGTATATGCTTCATATAGAAAAGGTCATTTACATGTCTTTTTTATTAGTCAGTGAAAATAAATGCTGTGGATATGGATTTGTGGAAGTTTTTTTCTTGTAGCCTTACTATAGGATTCTGCATATTTATTTGTCATTTTGTATTTCTGTTTCACAATAAGCCTGCTTCCTTTCCTTTTTTTCTTGAAAGCTTAAAAAATATTATAAATGAATGCAAAGATATTTAAAAAATTGGCTCAATGTGCTATAGCTTTGAGTTAAAGTTATGATAAGTCTGAATAAAAAAACAAATAAAAAAACAATGATATCTAGCTTTGATATGTTATTTTCTACCATCCAAAAACCCCTCAAGATGTGTAAGCCAAAAATTGTGTCAACTCAAATATTTATATTTAAGCATATTTTCTATATATATGATGCAAAATTTTCAATAAAATAATTTTAAGCGGTTGTAGAGGGTCACTTGTCCTTAGCCATAGCTAGCAGAAATGACCAAGAAGGTTTCTTATTCAGCAGTCTCCTTTCCAGTGTTGTGCAAACAGAAAGATTCTTAATTTTTTTTTCCTGTTTCTTATATTGAAGGGTTGTCAACTAGCGTGCAATTTAGTGCTCAGCATTGCTTTT
>VDFB02266109.1:0-46038 GCA_007258455.2 Sequoia sempervirens
ATCCTTCGATGTCTTATATGCCCTAGGTCGAGCATTATGGAGGTCTTCACATTATTTTTATCTAAGTCCTTAGGCATGTTTGGCCGAATATTTCATGAGTCTAGGCTTAGGTAAGGTGTGTTTTATTTTCTAGAATATTAAATACCTTGGGATATTTGTTTTATATTCATGCCTTGGAGAATAGAGTGATAAGTATATGCTTTAGGCATTTTTATTTGTTTAATTGATTTTATAGAAATCAATCAAGCATCTTTTTATTTTCAATTGATTTTAAAGAAATCAATTAAGATATTGATAAGAGGTATTCATCATTTTTTATGATTTTTTTTTAAGAAAATCAATTATTGTAATTGGAGAGATAAGTTTATCATTGTTTTGCAAAATATTTTCAAAAAATATTTAGTTGCAAAAAATTAGTCAAATTATGAAGATTTGAAATCTGCAAGCCATGTAAAGCAAGAATAAAACAAATTGTTTTATCTCTTTGCTATTTTTAGCAGATTTGTAAGTGGTTTTTCTTTTGGTCGAATTTGGACTTCCTAATGGAGAGATAAGGTGTTTTTTTTGCTTTTAAAGCAAAGCAGACCTTTTTTAAGGAGCTATTCAGTATGTACATGCAAAAAGTGTGTTTTTCCGCTTTTGTGCAAACTTCTTGGGCAGTTTTTGATACCTTTCCTGGAGCTTTTCCTTGAGCTCAGATTAGGGTTTTAGTGATATATCTTGAAGAAAACTTAGTGTTTTCTCGGTTCAGATTTTAGTTTCTTACTCAGACATTTTTGAGCTTGTAAACTTCCTTGTACTCAGTCTCATATTTTGGGCATACTCCTACAGTTGAATAAAACAACATTCCTACTTCTCATTTTTGTGTCTATTTGTAGTTTCAGTTTGATGTTATATTGTGATTTATGTTTACAGAATCCTTGTTATGTCCTAAGACTGTAATTCTTGATGCAGAAAGTTCAAAGATACAGGTTGCATGTTGTATTTAAAATCAACTCTTCATGCAAATTATTTATGTGTTAATTGTTCATGAGAGGTTATGAGATATTGTGTTTTCTGAAAGTTGTTTGTGAGAAGAAACCAGAATCATCATTAAGTCATTATCAAGTCCTAAAAATCATTTTAAGTCATAGATTTTAATTTCAATTATTCTCTATCATTTTTCCTGAAAAATTATTTAGAATAGGATTGTCATTCAGAGAACCAACTCACTCTGGAGATTCTCTTTTCATAGAAGATCGCCCACATCTGAAAAGAGTTTCCATGTTTCAACAGATAGTCTGATTTTGCAAATCTGACAAAGGGTGCATATCTGATTGTCAACAGTTTTATGCATTAGATACTAGCTTTCCTTGGTTTCATATACCCCGGTAGATGGTGTCTTATTTTATATCAAAAATCAATGCTCCAAAGATGGAAAATTGCATTCATGATTGCATTTCATTTCATTGCATGGACCCTTCATCCATCCTTGTTCCTAACCCATGACTCATGATTTCGGTTGTGCAAATTTTGATTCTTTCTAATACTAATGGTTCTTGACAGATGTAGTATCACACCCACACTACGCCTATCATCTACCCACATTCCCATGCAAGTCCTTATTGACACTTATGTTTGCATTGCATTTCATGACAGAGTCCATTTTCCATTCATATTGCATGTTACATCATAGGTCCATTATCCCATATGCATAATAGACTGACTAGATTTAGCATCTTAGGTTCATTTTAATCCATACATTTCCATATTAACATTTACACATTACATGCATCACCACCTACAAAATACATTGTTAGGTCCATAATAATTACATATCATACTAAACATTCATCCCATCCTGCGTCATAAACATTAATACACAACGACATCAACATAAATAAATCATCCACATAAATAACTCATCATCCACATCGTGCATAATCAAATTATCCACATACGCATAAATCATCACACATGTGCATACATTTCATGATCCATCATAAGAGCATAAAAACATATTCATATGCATAACATAAATCATCCATCACATAAACATAACGCATAGTGTCAATAAGGGTTATCGCATATCATATCATAATAAAAAATAATACAATGTCCATCTCATCATAATGTCTAAAACATAATCAAATACATATCCATCATATATATCATCAAATAAAGTATAAATCCATGGATGTAGATCACATCTGATCTCTATTGATATGTACTAAGTCTCCATCCTGCACCTGTCAAAAAAAAATTATCCTGTCACCTGCTCTCATTCTGCTCTACTGTGAGCTACCCACATCTGATCTCTAAGAAGAATTAGGCACTGGCCCTCTATGTGTGGGAGTCCCCTAATAATCCCGAGTAGGAGTCCCCTGATAACCACCATAGCGAGGAGGAGTCCGCTGAAGATCGCTATACCCTTTGGTATGTGTCCCTAATGATTGGGATGGTGTCGGCATCTGAGGTACATGCTTGACATAGCGCGTTGTGTGTGCTACGCCAGATCTGGAACTGCCTACTCATAAGCACACCTCCAATAGGTCGCCTCCTACATATAATCATCTTTTTTCCCAACCTGATATATAGCAACATTCTTCTCATGCATGTATCTATCTCAATCTGCACTAATAGCTCTCTGCTCCTACCCTCATGCCCCTTGTGCCAACCTCAATTGTTGTACCTACTCTATGACCTTGTCCCTCTCAACCTATACAGCTTGTAGTTGTGCTTGCAAGCCCTGTATGTCTGCTCCTTCCTCCCCACCCTCAACCTGTACTTCCTGCACCTAAGCCACTGTTGCATCCCTCTCTCCTTGCAGTGTATGCATCCACACCTATGCGACA
Organism: Sequoia sempervirens; assembly: GCA_007258455.2. Lineage (NCBI taxonomy): Eukaryota > Viridiplantae > Streptophyta > Pinopsida > Cupressales > Cupressaceae > Sequoia > Sequoia sempervirens. The sequence continues at coordinate 2,835 of VDFB02266109.1, forward strand.
TCTCTCTCCCTCTATGTGGCATGTGCCCGAGCCACCACTGCATCCCTATCCATCTGCAACGCCTATAATCTCAACTTTGCTACATCGCGCTCTCTCCAAAGAGTCGATACCTATGACATTGCCTCATTTCTCTCTCTCTGAAGAGATTGTACTTGTGTCTCTGCCACCGCCCTCTCACTCTACAACACCTTAACTCGTGTCAGAGCTACATCACTCTCTGCCTCCAAAGCCTGCGCCTATGCCTACGTTGTCTCTCTGCCTGCATCACACATACCTGACCCCTCATCTCATCCTCTCTCGCCTGCATAAACCCCATATCTCTAACTATCTACTCTAAACAATACACTCTATCCCGAAGCTCATCTCGCTCCCGCCTCAAATCCGCTCTCTCTCTCCATAGTCGCTCTACCTGCCTTTGCAAATCCTCCACATCTCTCGCTGCCTCCATCCCAATCTTTGCAGGCCTCTGCCCTGTCCCTGCTCCAACATCTACTTGTCCTCTAACCTGTCGTACCGCCTCCTCTGCCACTAGACAGTCCCTCTCCCATCTCACTGCCTCTCCATCCTCATGCTCCCTGGCAACCTCTACCTGCAGCCTATCTATCTCTACACATAGATCGATCACCTCATCTTGTGCCTCATCTCTCTCTCTCTCCATAGACTCCTCTCCACCTCTGTCACTACCGTGGCCAGGTCTAAGTAATCCCTCTCGCTCCTGGAAAGTCGTGTCTGTAGCTCGCTCACCTCTGCCTATAATCTGCTTCACTCTAACTCCGACTACCACAGCTGCCACTTGTTGAGCTGTAATCTCTCTAGGGCCCCTCACAGTAACATTGTTGGATCCTCTCATGTAAGTGGTGTCATAGACAGTGGAGGGATATCATGTACCTCCATGTCAACGTACATCGCCTCTGGCTCATACCCCTCATCCTCCCCATCTACCTATGCCTCATCCACATCAATCACCACCAGGGCTCTCCTCCTCCTCCATGTCATCCTCTCCTACTCTCCACTAGCCTCGACCTCCTCTTGTCTCTACCTCTGCTGGCCTCATGTGGCTGCGCGAGCTTCCTGTCTCTGCCTCTATTGGCCTCCTGTGGCCACACAAACCTCCGGTCTCCTCTCCCTTTGTGCCTCCTATCCCGTATCCTATTGATCTGCGACCCTGGCCCCCTCCCCTCCCCCTCTGCTCCATCCCCTCCTTGGACTCTCTGTTTTCATCTCCTCCTGCCCACCCTCACCGGCTCCTATGTTGCTCCAGCCACCCCTTGTCCTCCTCTTTGTTGTCCTCCTCTCTGTTGTCCTTGTGGACGCTATCTCCCCCTCTCAACTACCAACTCTCTCTCATCCTATGACCCAAAACCTAATGCATCCTCAATAGGCAACATTGGAGTAATCAGCTGAGGTGGATGTCGACGAAACCACTAACCATACCGATCTGTTGTCCTTGCATCTCTCATCCCATCTCTCATGCCTGGGTATGGCACTAATCACAGTGTCTCCCACTCCACCCTCGCAGACTCAGGATCAATCTCATCCCCCCATGACCACTCTCGCGTAAACTGTCGGAACATCTCTCGACCCTACGGAATATCTTGCCTCACCCCAAACTGCCTCATCACCCAGTCTAGTCTGTGTAACTCAACTATGCGGGGATCCATCCCAATAATATAGCATCAAGTGCAGAAATAATCCCTATGCCTAACCTCATCCTCCCCCCACTCCCTGAACCACCATAGCATGTATGGTCGCCACACTATCGTCTCCACCGCCAGTGCATCAAATAGCCTCCTCCATGCATCCATGTCTATGAATCCCTCATAGCGCAGTATTGCTCCAGCCTCTATCCCCCACACCCAGGCTACCGGTGCTCTGTCATCCTCCACTCCTCCTCTCACCACAACTAGCCTAGCAATCCTGATATGCTCCCAGGCCCATACTTGTAGCAATGTAACATGTGTCAAGCTCAATACCTCCTGATAGCATATCACATGCATATCCCTATACAGATGTGCCAACAGATAGGTCCCCCATGCAAACTGCCCCTCTTGGCCCTCGACAATGTGTCGAATCACCTCCACAAACTTGAGATGCAGGAACCGACCGCTCCTGTCTAGAATCAAGATCCTATTGATCAATCCTGCTAGATATAGGGACAATGTTAGCACCCTATAGGAGAGACATCTATCCACATCTAGTTGATGTTGCTGAATCGATGCTCATCTCCGCCGAACACGACCTGCACAAACTCGTCCAGTTCCTCCCCCTCTACCTAACATTCGCTAACCAGAAGCCCTACTATGGGGAGCCTCAGAATCCTCCAAAAATCCTTTAAGGTCACCATCATCTCCCCTGTTGGCAAATGAAATGTCGACGTAACTGAATCCAAATGCTCTATCAACGTTGTCAACATGGCCCTATGGGCCTTAATAGTCAGGTATGATAGCATATGTAATAGTCATGCTTACACCTGTGCCTCATGATTCGTTCCATTCATGGCCGCTATGCAAATCTTCAACACCTCGGACCGTCGCTCACACATCTATAGTCTGTCAAATTCCTACATCCATGTCACACCAACTGTATCAATTATTCCTTGTTTGTCTTTCTTCTTCCCTTTTTTTTCCTTTTCCCCAGTCTTGGGTCCCCTTTCCTGTCTTTTCTTTTTCCCCTTTATTTTCCTTCTTCCTCACCTTGTCGATCCTACCTAGCTTGGGGTGGACTCGCCCCGGTCGCGGGCAAACCCGCCCCAGTCCACAGGCAAACCCGCCTGGGCATGGGCGGACCCACCCGGGACCCTGAGTGAACCCTCCCCGTGCACGGGTGGACCCACCCAGGCCCCCGAGCGAGCCCACCTCATGCCCACCCCATGCGTTGGGTGCCCACACGAGAGCGGACCCGCCCCCGTGCGCAGGTAGACCCGCCGTTCGAAGGGCTCTGCGGGGAGTCCAACCAATTCCCCCTCCCCCTTTTTCTTTTTTGGCCCTTGGGCGAAATTGCCCTCTTTTGGGGCATGTCTGCCCCCTCCCACCTGCCCATTTAACCTGATAGGAAATTCTACCCACCCCTTCGACGACATCTATTTTTTGCCGACTACCCATTTTTCTAACCTACCCCACCCCACCCAAACCCATATTTTCAAATTTTACTAAACTCAAACAAAATGATAAAAATCACAAAGTTGGGTTTGGGGATAACCTGGCGTGGAACGGTGCACTCATTGTAGAACTGTCGCACCTCATCCGCCTGGTGGATAATGTCGATGTTGTAGTCATCTGGCATTGTGCCCTCTGGTCCTCTCCCTCTCTTCTCCTCCCTCTCTTCCTCAACTGACAGTTGTTCAAATGAGGAGAAGTAATTCCTAAAATTACCTTACATAACTTTCCCTCCTTTTTACCTTTTTAAATGAAGGGTATTTTTTACCATTTATTTTAAAAATTCTTCCTCTAACTAATTCATTCCATCCTCTATCTTCCTGGGGCCGCCATTTGCAAACTGTGCATTTGATTGCCTCCATTCAAATGCCAATCTTCTCGGTTTTTCATGCTCTTTCCAACGACATCTACCACTTTATACTTTCGATAAGTCATTTGAGACCCCTTTTCCTTCCCCCATCTGCCTTCTTGAGGGGGAATACCCTACCATTCTCTTCCATTCCTCCATCATGGGCCTTCTCTTGCGATACTGGGGCATCCCCTTTCACTTCCCTCTGTTTGGGCAGCTCACGCAACCTCTCCCATATTGGGGCATCTCTTTTCTAGTCACTTCCTCTATAGAGTCATCTACATTTTATTTTCTTCGAAACACTATTATCCTAACAGCATTTCGAAGAGGGGCAAAATGTAGACATCCAAATTTGACCACTTCCATATGGTCAAACTCGTCTCCTTATTCATCCCTATATTCGCCTATTTCATTCTCTTTGTTGATATTAATTAAATCACACATTTAATTAATATTTCATCATCCGTATAAGGTTCCTAAAGTATTTAATTCAATAATTAAATACTTTTACCTTTTACTTATTTCCTCTCTAAATTAAATAAATACATCACTTTATTTAATTTAGTCATGTGACCCCTTTGAATTTAAATCAATTTTTAATTCCTCTTTTTCTCTCTCATTGTCACATCCTCCATAACCCACTTCTAATCTGGATTAATTTAATTAATTCTGGATTATGATGTGCACACATTAATCAAAAAATTAATGTCACATCCTCACATCTTCCAATTTCTCCTTAATCTTTCATTAATCCTCCTAACCATGTGTTTGCATAACTTTAATCAAAGTCATTAGTTGCATTAGCATGTCTTTTTAATCAACCTTTTTATTTACCTTTTTGAGCATTGACCCTCTTTCCCATGTGAATTTAAAATTCACATTTATTTCTTTTAGAATCTCCTTTTCTCATGCATCTTCTAGAATCTTTTGGCTTGTCACATCAAGTCACATGTGGACAATTGCTTCCCTTTTTGGAACCTTGTCTTGTCCATGAGATTCTTCCAAGCATGTGAATTTTTAATTCACATTTATTTTCCCAACTACTTTCCTTTTTCCCATGGAGATTTTTTAGGAATTCTAAAATTCCTCAAAAGTCACTTTCATTCCGACTTGGAGACAAGAAGATTTTTGAGGAAATCTTCTCATCCCCCAAGGTACATGTCCTTCCTCCACATCATGTATTCTCCTTCTACCTCACCTACACATCATCACATCCTTAGCCACTTCACATTCCACATGTCAAGATGTGAGGGCTTGTGAGTCCTAAACTCACCATATCCCTTCATCTTGGCCTTGTTGGATAAATCTCAACCATTGAATTCTCTAGAGAATTCAAATTACTCTATAAATACCCCTCTTTTCTCTCATTTAGGGGGTTCATGATTTTGCTACTAAATTCTTGCCAATTTGACATTTGAGCCATACTTAGCCAATTTTCACATTTTGCCTTCACCATAGCACTTGCATCCCATATTCATCTACTTTCAACCATCTTTGCATCTCATCTCACATCTTTTTCCATCAAGAGGAGCATACACAACATCAAAGATCAAAGGACCAACCAAAGGAGCAACTTAGCAAGGTATAATTGTTTCATCTACATTTGTTAAGTTAACGTTTTTGCCCAATCTTGAGGTGTTAGGTGTTTGTTTTTGTTTGTTTTTGCATTTTTGTTGTTGTTGCACGTTTTAGGACGAAGATTTTCACCTGATCATAGTTAGTATCAACACAAACCTTAATGAAACGATTTACATTAAAGATTCAAATCAAAGTAAACTATTCTAAATTGCATCTTAACGAATCTTTCAAGAATGTCTCATTGTCCTATATTCCTAAGGATTTATTAAACCGTTTGGCCCTCATATTTCTATGACCACAATGGTTGTTAAAATGACTACGTAGGAAACGAGATAACATTCAACATGCAAGCCAATCTCATGCCTACGTGAAACTATATGCAAACAATGATGATGAAGGCTATGATGAGTGAAGGATGATGTTGATGATTGTTATATCACGTAATCTAGCAGCGCTTGATTCACGGATAACCCCCCTACAAAACTTGTTTGTTTCCTAGGTTCGTGAAGTTCAAGTACGCAAAACGAGGTGATTTTCAATCCACCTCGAAGTGCATTCCAAAGCCTCAAACAGTCAGTTTGAGCATCCCCCTATGTTCGCCTCGCAAAGACCTTCGAAACGAGCTCCTTTGCGAAGTATCACTAATCATAGTTAAATTGTGAAAGATGCAGTTGTGCCAAAAAAGTGCGCTCTAACTCATCCAAATTTTTGACTAGTGTTGAAAGTGCAGGGGCGCCAAAAATCAGCGACCCTGCATAAAAAGTGATTTTCCAAAAATGTGTAGAAGCGCTAAAAAAGTGCGCTCTTACACATTGTTGCCTAACTCATCCAAATTTTTGGCTAAGTGTTGAAAGTGCAAGGGCACCAAAAATCAGCGACCCTACATAAAAAGTGATTTTCCAAAAATGTGTAGAAGCACTAAAAAAGTGCGCTCTTACACATTGTTGCCAGACTTAGCCAATTTTTTACTATGGCATTATTTTTAGCACCTTTGCACTTTTTCCAGACTTAGTCATTTTTTGTGCAATGATGCTGAATTTTAGCACCTTTGCACTTTTTCCAAACTTAGTCATTTTTTTGTGCAATGGTGCTGAATTTTAGCACCTTTACACTTTTCTTCCGGACTTAGCCAATTTTTTACTATGGCATTATTTTTAGCACCTTTGCACTTTTTCCAGACTTAGTCATTTTTTGTGCAATGGTGTTGAATTTTAGCACCTTTACAATTTTGGCAGTTTTTATCTTAGTCTCTTCAAACTTGCTCTATTTCCATTCCGGACCCCGTTTCTTTGCTCCCACATCATTTTTCGTGCCTAGTTGCTCGTTTCACGCTTTCTCAACATCATTTCTTGCTTCACGCTTCCCAATGCTACTTTTTCTGCTAACGTCTATTGATTCACCATCCTTGCAGTTTCTCTCCATATTTCATCAAGTGATCCTAAAGGTGACATCTTCTGATCTAGTGAACTATCCCAGATCTACAAAGAAGCTGTTATGCAGCAAGTTGAGGATGACAGTTTTTCCTAAAGCCTCAATACATATCATTTGCAATATACGGCTGACACTTGATAATCTCAAGATGCATCTTCACGGGTGCAAGAAAATCCACTCATTTTCCAGAAGGTCGATCACAAGAGCTCACACCCTTGTAGATTACACAGTCGGCCCAGATTGTGTTCATACAGGAGACCAAGAAGAAGTATGAAGACTCCACGCCCAAAGCAAGGAACCATGAAGATTCTTGATCTCCAATGTTGAACATTTTGATGCTTTCATCTATGCATCTTGTAAATAGTTTTTGACATCTTAAATGTCATTTTGCAAAATGTAATTACACTAATATCCGAGATGTAGTTTCATGAAAACAAATTACATTTTGACTTTAGTCAAAGTTAGGTGAGATTTTCCTAAATTAACTGACCTAACTGTCCTAGATTTACTCTTCCCTCTCTTTTATAAATATGAGGGATTTCTATTGTAAATTTATCCTTTAGTATTTTGCAACAAAGTGCTGCCCTTTTTGAAGTAGAATTGTGAAACTTTGTGTTCATGCTTTGTGAATGAAATCTGATCAATAAATAAGAAGATTGCAAACCAGACTTTGTGTTGGATTTGATAATCTTATGAATTGATCTCATTTGGTGGTGATTAGCTTATGGAATCTGAAGGACTCTAAGTAATTCATGTAAACTTTGTGTTACATCCTTTATTTAGATTTTCATTTGTGTTTTGTTTATCTTTGGATGAATGATCTACAAGACTTTGTTCTTATAATTATTCATGCTCTTTGGATATTTTGGTTGAATGATCTACAATACTTTGTGCTTGTAATTGTTCATGTTGTTCGAGGAATTGTTGCGTCTAAGAAGACTTTGTGCTTCTAACATGACAAACGATACATTCATCACAAATCCACCATTGATAAAGCTATGAAATGACTTTGTGCCTTCGTGAGCTTTCCCTTTTATTTTTACTAGTTTATTGTTAATCACTTTTGGTACCTCTATGCTTTGCTTTGACAAGATAGAGGTATTGGCATTACTGCTCATTGTTAGTTTAGAGTTATTGTGAATTGAGAACTTCCAACAGTGAAGCATTGTAAACATCTTCTCTGAAAAAAGAGAGAAGGATGAATGTAACACACCCCCACCACTTCGTAAGTATTGTGTACATTTTGTAATTGCTTTGTTTGTTTTACTATCGCTTTTGTCAACAGTAAGAAGGGCTCCTCCCCTTTCTGAGAGGAGAGATTCACATCTCACCTAGCTATGGCTGAAGTCCTAGTTGTGTAATCTATCGAAAAGCTGATTACATAATTTTCACCCAACAATGATAAATGAACAAACAGAGGTGGATACTATGGTACTGAACTAGAATGATCTATGCATGATTCTACATATGCTCAAATGCAAACTTAAAATGAACTAATCTAAAATGCAACTATGATGCAAGATGGATGATAAAATGCAACTATGAAGCAATATTTAAAGCTAAGATGTAAATGCAAAGCAAAACTTGATGTAAAGACTAGCTATAAGACCCCAAAATGCTCCAAGCTCCAATGATAAACTTGCATGATAAATTTACTTCAAATGTGGATGCCAAATACAAGGCCCAAGGGTTGTATTTATAGCCTTTTCCAAGCATATAGTGAGGTGGCAATAATCAACGCTCCAGATTTGAATAAGAAAAATGGATGGTGAAGATAAAGAGAATCAAGATGTTGTCCCCTTGACCAAAGAAAACATGCCATGTGTGTGGAAGAATATCTTGACCAATGGGAAACATGCCATTTATATGGAAGATTCAAGTGTGGGAAGAGAAGACCACGTGCTTCCAAAATTGGTGGAAGTGTGGGAAGAATAAGTCATGTGCTCCAAAGTTGGTGGAAGTGTGGGAGGGAATGAGCCATGTGCTTTTTGAAATTGGTGGAGGATAATTCTAATTAAAAATTAGAGTTATTTATTTTCATGTGACCCTGATGAGGTGGCACATAAAAAGTTGTGGAAATGTGCTCTAAATCCTAATTGGATTTAGCGAAGATTAATTAAATAAAACGAGTTTAGGGAACCTTGTTTATTTAATTAATTTAGAAGAAAGTGTTTTAGATTTTGGAGAATTAGAGAAAGGTGAACAATATAAATAAATTGAGCATTTATTTATACGTAGTTGAAATATTAATCAAATAACTAGTATTTAATTAATTAAAGGTGATGACCGTTTTTAGGTGTATACACCTCATATTCAGCTACATTATTTGTACATGGAAACATGAGTCTATAGGACTTTGGGATGGTATGTCCTTGAAGTGTAACAAACAGAATTCCCGCACCCGACCCACGTTGTGTGTAGGACCCATCAAAATAAAGCCTTCATTGTTGTGTTGTCATAGTAAGAATGTCTGCATCAGGAAACTCAATGTTCATTGGACAATTATCTGGTAATGGAGCTTCAACCAACTGATCAGCTATCACTTGACCCTTGATGGCTCTTCGATCCACATACTAGATATCAAATTCACTCAAGATCATGACCCACTTGACTAGTCTTCTTGTTAGGGAAGCCTTGTTGAGTAAATACTTTAGTGGATCAATCTTTGCTATGAGTTTGACTATGTGGGTTAACATATAATGCCACAACTGGTGAGTAGAAAATACCACTGCCGAACAAGCTTTCTCAATGAAGGTATAATTTATCTCATAACCATTTAAAGTCCTGGTGATATCATAGATAGCCTATTCCTTTCCTGCAGGATCTTCCTGTGCTAATAGAGCACCCAAAGAAATGTTAGTTGTTGCAATGTATAGTAATAATGGTCTCTCTTCTATAGGTGGAATCAATATGAGGGGTGACATCAGATATTGCTTTATTTGATTGAAAGTTGTTTCACACTCTTGATCCCATTTGAAAAATACATTCTTATGCAACAAATGATTGAAAGGATGACTTTTGTTTGCTAATTGGGAGATAAATCTCTTGATTGATTGTAGCCTTCCCTAAAAAGATTGTAGTTGACGGATATTCTTTGGTGGCGGCATTTCCATTATGGCCTTAACCTTGGCGGGATCCACTTCGATACCCTTCTCTGAAACTATGTACTCTAGAAGCTTTGTTGATGTAATGTTGAACACACATTTCTTAGGATTCAATCTGACATTGAAATTCTATAATCTAGTAAAGATTTTATCCAGAATCTCTAAATGTCCTTCTCTGGTATATGACTTTGCTAATATATCATCCACGTAATCTTCCATAAAGGCATGCATCATGTCATGGAAAATGGTGGTCATTGCTCATTGATATGTAGCTCTTGCGTTTTTCAAACCAAAAGGCATGACATTCCAGTAGAATGTTCCCCATGGACACGTGAATGTTGTCTTCTCCTAATCTTTTGGTGCTATCTTGATTTGGTTGTAACTGGAGAAGCCATCCATTAGTGATAACATGGTGTGTCTTGTTGTTAAGTCAACAATAATGTCAATTTTTGGCAAAGGAAAATCATCCTTTGGGCATGCCTTGTTGAGATCTCTGAAGTTAGTACATATTTTGATACTATTATCTGGTTTAGAAATAGGTACAATATTAGAAATCCACTCAGCATAATCAATAGATTGAATGAATTTGGCATCTAACAACTTCTTCAGTTCTGCCTTTACCAACAAAGCGATATGCGAATGCATTTTCCTTAATTTTTGCTTCACAGCTTTTATTCCAGATGGTTGAGATAAATGATGCATTAGAAGATTTGGTTCTAAGCCTAGCATATCTAAGTAATACCAAGCAAAGTTAATGTGTCTTTCCTCAAAGAACTTGGTAAATTCAGGCTTTTTCCTGTTCAGTCATAGATGTTGCCAAATGTAGAGTCTTTGCTTTTTCTGTTGTGCCAATGTTGATAGACTGTGTAGGCTCCACCAATACTGATGATCTTTCATGATAGTGTTTTGGAAGGGTGTCAAATCTCCCATCTTTCAGTGCCTCTGAGGGGTTTTCACCATCAAATGCATTCTTTATTTTTACTTTTTTGAGATCTAATGCTGCCATCAGATGGTTTTCACCATTAGATCTATTATTCCTATTTTCAATTTGGCAACTAGAAGATTTGACACCCTCCTGAATCGAAGCATAGTTATGAGATTTATGATTAGAACTTGTGTCAGGTTTGTCACAAAAAAGGAAATTAACGATAGCATCATCATTTGCAAAGATAGGAATATTGATAGGTTCAGTTGGTTCCTAGTCGATAAGTTTAGGATGCATGGGTAAAAGGTCATCATATTGACTAAGGTCAATGGAAATAAGGGTTTTGATAGCAATGTTGTCAAAGTTATCAGTGGTGATGTCAAGGTCTATGATACTACTCTCCTCCAAGTCATCTATCTCACTCGATATTTGTTCATCCTCACTTGAGTCATAGATATTTTGTGATCCAAATACAAGGGGTCTAGTCCCTGAGCTTTGTCCTTCCTCACGTGTGGGTGCATACTCTTTTATGATGTCAATTGTTATGTCCTTGTATGATGCTTCTGATAAATAATCCCACTCATACTCATTAGAATCTATTTTAGAGTTATCCCGCATTTGAAGGATTCTTTCAACAACTATATGAGTGTTTTCTTCTTTTGTTTCCCCTGTATAACCCAGTCCTGTTTTGTCTTTTGACTGAAGTGTGAGAGGTTGAATGGGTTCTACAATTCCCTCTTTTCTTTTGCCAATAGGTCCTTGTCCTTCATACCCCATTTTCTCTAATATTGTTTTTCCCTTTCCATATTGATCTGTCTTTATGCTAATTATTGTCGATGTAGATGCTTCCTCATCTTTGTAGAGCCAATTGAGGATGGCCTTATCTTCATATTCATCTTCTAAAGTACCTAGCTTTACAAATCTATCATCTAAAATTGTGGTAGGTTGTGACGATTGTTGTGTTAATGTTGACAGTTGCCCATACGATCTTGGAGATGGCGACAACTATGAAAAACATAAAGATTGTTCAATGGAATACTCTCCCATGCCTTTATCTTTTAACTGGATCTTTTCTTTGAATTGTTGTGATAGAGAATCTAGTTGAGCTTCATTGTTTGATTGAGTGGAGTCAGCAATACTTGTCTCTTTTGACTGGTCCTTTTTCTCAACCCATTTAGATACAACGTTTAGTTGCCTTTCACTATTGGATGAATTAGAAGTGTTTGCTTCCCTATTATGGGGCACCAAAGTGTCTTGAGATTTTTTAAGCATGTTACAAGATTGGGGATTATTGTAGTCAGTTGAAATAGTGACTTTTTGTCCATTGACAAGAAACTTTAAGCACTGATGATACGTTGAAGGTATTGCTTGCATTTCATGAATCTGGGGATGTCCCAAGAGTATATTATATGTCATCTCTTTGTCTAACACTTGGAAAACTATATTCTTCACAATTGGTCCCACTTGAATAGGCAACACAATCAATCCCTTGGAGGATCTCTTTTCTTTGTCATAGGCTTTTATTGTGATTTTCCTTCTAGCATCAATAACATTATCAGAATATCCTAATGCATGGATCAGTTTCAAAGTGCAAATTTTTAAACTAGCTCCACCATCTATTAATACACGTTTTACTCGGTGTTTGTGGATTAAGACTTCGATGTGAAGTGCGGCATTGTGTGGATGAGTAAGTGATACGTCATCTTGTTCAGAAAATGATAGGCAGTGAGGCGTGGTTAAGTGTCCCACCATAGCTTGGAATTGACAAACTTCTAGATTATTGGGTACTATGGTGGCCACAAGAGCTTGTTCCAAAACTTCCTTATGAGATGGTGAGATTTTAAGGAGTTCTAATATTGATATTTGGGTTGGTATTTTCTGCAGTTGATCAACAATGTTATACTGATTAGATGGGGCAGTAGTGTTTTTAGATGGAACTCCTTTCAATATTACTTTGGATTGCCCCCTTGTTGTCACGTTGACAAGTTAGGAATCTTGTCTTTCCCTGATTTTTATGACATTAATCTAATTATTTGATGGGACCATTTTTGGAATCAGATTTAATGGTATGATGTCATTGTTTCCAACATTATCAGTTTGATTATTAGCGGCACCATTATTCTCAACCACAGAAATACAATGAATAATGTCGTCATAAATGTAGTTTACATTTTTACCTTTACTGTTTGTAGAAGAAGATTCTCCCTTTTCATAATTTGGTAAAGGATTTTTAAATGCACCATGATCATTGTTGGTTTGATGTCCTTCTACGGATATTGTCTTGTTATCAATCAAATCTTGTACTAGATGCTTCAACTACATACAATCGTTTGTTTTATGTCCTTTGTTTTTATGAAAGTTGCAGAAATCTGCATCATTCCACCAAGATGGCTTGACTCTTGGTTCCCAATTTATTGCTTCAGGTAATGTGATAATTCTATGTGTAAGAAGTTCTCTCATTGTTGATTCTAGTGGCTAGCCCAATGGTGTGAATCTTCTTTGATTTGATGGTTTTTGATATGATTGTGGTTTAGATTCACCATTGTTTGGATTGTTATTTTGATTGACACTTTGATTGATGTTTTGGTCATTGCTTTGATTGGTCTTCGCAATAGTTGTCGTCAAGTTAAATACCGGTTTCACATTTTGTGTTTCATTTGCAGCATCATTATTACTAGTATTAATATTCTTCTGCCAAAACTTTGGTTTATCATTGTTATTGTAGTGATTTGAGGAGTTTGTATTATTTGATCCTTCATTGTAGTGTTTTATTATCCCTCTTTTAACCAAGGCTTCTTCGATCTTGATCCCGTTTTCAATCACTTTCTCAAATGTAGGGGGTATTGTAGTTCAAGCCTATAGCTCATGTCATCAGTTATGTTGTCAATGAATAGTTCCATCTTTTCCTCTTCAGGTATGGAACAAGGATACCTAGCGAACAATGTTCGCCATCATTGTAGAAATGAGAGGAATGTTTGCCCTTTCTTTTGTTTTGTGTTATAAAGATCCTTTATTGTTATCTCATGTTGAATATTATAGGAGTATTGTGAGATACAATTGTTAACTAGTTCCTCAAAGGATCGAATTCTTGGTTGTAGTTTAGAGAACCATTCCATACATTGACCTCCTAAGCTTCTTGGAAATAACCTCATCAAGTAAGTTTCCTCTTGTGCAAATTCTAAACTCATGGTTCTAAATTCCCTCACATGATCTATTGGATCATTTTTTCCATTGTATTTGTCGTATTTCGGGAATTCGCAATGTCTAGGAAATGGTATCATGTCCACACTTGGATGAAAATGATAGGGACAAATGTCTTGTAACATGTATCCTTTCATGGTCCCTTTTTGCATATCCTGGAGTTGTTGTAAATTTTGCATTTGGTGTGTTAGGACAGCCACTTGATTTGTGTTTTGTGGTTCATTTTCAACTCTTTTAGGTGCTTCTTTTAATTGATTGGCATCAAAGTCCTTGGGAAGTTTTACACCTAAATCAGCTAGCATCAAAAGGTATTTTTCTCCATCCTTTTCCAAAAAAATTTCCATGAATTGATGAAAATTAGGATCTTGTTGTGCAGTTTGAATGTCTTCTTCAGTTATTTCATTACCGTCTTTTTGATGGAATCTATGAAAGGGATTTTCTTCAGCCATGGTATTTAGTGTTTCAATTTCTTTTTCTCTAAGTTTATGCTTTTGTAACCTTGTCAAAATTGGCATACAAGTGTTGTTATTTTCACTAAACTTTGATCTTTTGTTTGGATGGGTGCCAAGGATATTAACTAAGTTGAATAAAATGATAAATTCTATTGATGAGACTAAGTCAAAATCTGATTATTTTACTTCGTTTTGTGATTGTAGAATAACAAATCCCGATAAAGAAACTTAACTTAATAATCAAGAATTGTGTTTGATAATATGGAACTTTAAAAGTGTAAGATCTTGGTTTAATTTGGGATTGTTTCACTTGAAAAGTTTATTTTTGACAAGTTTGAGACACTGTGTTGACTGATAAAATATTTTTGTTCTAATAAAAATATGGATTATGATGTTAACTATCTGATTGATGGGAAAAATAACTCTCTAGTTTTTCATTTACTAGATGCGCTATAACAGACCTCAGATGCACTAAAACAGAATGTGAATGCGTTGGTAAATTGATTAAATGCGCTAACAAACTAGGTAGATACGCTATAAAACAGGGTGTATGTGCTGATAGAAAAAGTGTATGCGCTGATAAACTGGGTAGATGCACTGACAGATTGGGTATATGCACTAAAATAGAGTTTGATTGCGCTTAAATTCTTGGTGAATGTGTCAGAAAACTGGGTGTAGATGCACTATAATACAGGACAAATGTGTTGAAACAGAGTTTTGATGCACTGGTTAAACAAGGAAGATGCGCTAAAAGACTGGGTATATGCGCTAAAACAAATTTTGATTGCGCTAATCTAGGAGTTGTTAGTATTTTCACAGTTCTATCCAGTTCTACTTTTTCTCAGTAAAAAGATTAATTCTAGGTTGTAATTTTCTGGCCAAATGAATATTTTGGAGAGGTGTTTTGCTTGTAAATCTTGGAATTTGATGATCTAATTGGATGATACCTTTGAAAATAACTTCACACAAAAAAGCCAAATTGTAAACGGTTGTTTCAAATTCTATGTATTAAACATGTAGTGAGTGTTCTAGAATCAGGTCTGATTCTTTCAAATTTCCACGGGTTTGACACAAATAAAGGCAGTTCAAGCACTTTTCTAATTGTCAAGTTGGCCACTTAGAATATCACAGCCCACAGCTTGCAACTATTTCAGCTCACACAACCCTATCACCCCCTAGAGGGCGCCCATGTTTTTTCCTTTCCTGAGTCTTAACCAAAATCAAATCCTCCACTTTTGGCTAGGGTCTTTGATAGTTATATGGTGAGTGTCTTGGGGGCAAATTCTTCCCTCCCCTTGCACCGTGATATAAAAAGTGTTCGGAAACTGACACAGTTGGATTCTACACTAAAGTTCTTAGAAAGGGTATTCGTTCGAAGCGGAAAATGATAAACTCCCTCAGGAGACCTCCCAATCTTTAGAACAAAGATTTTGGGGATGGTTATCTTGCACACTTCTATTGAATTGTGGGTTTCCGCAAATTCACTTTTGATTAGAGTGGGTTGGAAATCCTGGCTTTGGTTGTTCCCACTTAGGTTGTTCCCATAGGGTGAGTACTTTTTCCCACTACGACAGGGCTTCTAAAGGTGTTAATAAAGCAGGATAGCAAGTCTAGCATTATAATCACCCGATTAAGGGGAGAACATAAGACTATTGCTTTCAAAACACAATAAACATGGGGTTCAAACTATTTCTTTAATTAAGCTAGATGCACTATCTTAACCAAAGGAAAAAGCAATAATAAATTTAAATCCCTACAAACACCATTAGTAATTTGTAGATTTTTGTCTTTGATTGGCGTAAGTGTTTCCAACAATCGTCTTTGACAAGCGTATTTTGTACCTGCAAGACAGAAAAGAGTGATTAATTCTCAAATTTTTTAAGATTCTGCAAAAACAGTCATATGCACCATAACAATCCTTAAATGCGCTAAAACAGTATTTAAATGTGCTAAAATAGCAGTTTTATGCACTACAAAATTTAGTCAATGCACTAAAAGAAAAGGTCAATGTGCTAAAAGAAAACCCCCTGGTTGGTAAAAATAGAATATTGGATGTGCTAGAACAGTCGTTGTATGTGCTAGAATATTATGTGGATGTGCCGGAATATTTCGTGGATGCGTCAGAACAGTGCTTAGATGTGCCAATTTGGAAGTCGTATGTGCTACAAAAACTCTCGATCGTGCTAAAACAAAACATGTCAAAAACCTGTGGAAGAACTTCTCAAGAAAAGATGTTAAAAATGGGGTTTTTGGCCCCATGGTGGGTGCCAATTTATGTGTGAGTAAAATATGTGTAAATGAATAACAAACACAATCAATAAGACATTATATCAATAGATTTAAACAACAATTAATCTAATTAAAGCAAAAATCCATTGAAAGCATCTAATTGCTCTCTAGCTCCAAAGATTTATTAAATCACTGTGCCTCTCAAATTGTGTAAGCACTGTGACTATTAAAATGCCAATCTAGAGAATGAGATGATGTAAGATGCAGGAATCTAATCCTATATGATAATTGCTAAATGATATGATGTAATCCTGTAGATGAAGATGACATGAAATTGATAAAAATAAACTAAGATGCAGCTATATGAAGAGCCATGATTATAAAACTAAGATGATTATAATATGATTCTACAATGATGATTGCTACTTTACTAATATGATAATTGCTCAAATGTTGCTAATGCTATTTTTGCAAAGTAAGATTGTACAAAGTTGGGATCCTTTTCCTGTTGAAAGAAGTTGTATTTATAGATTCCCGACAGCATATTTGTGATGTGGCAGCAAGTAAGGGTCTGGATTTGATTAAAAAGATTGAATGGTGAAGGATGAAGAAATTTGAGATGATTATGGAGATTGTTCCTCCCCACAAAAACATTTAGCCAGAGGATAGGAAGAATCCATGGAAGAAGATGAAGAAGTTTGCCTGTAATTTGTCTCAAATTTGTCTCCAAATTTGTCCATGAAGGCTGAGTTGAATTAATTAGATATCAAATACCTAATTTGGTAAGTGCATACGATGAGTGAAAAGAGGAAATAGCTGTAGAAATATGCCTTAATTGAATATTTAGATTTATTCAAATTAGCAAGAAATTAGAAATATTCAATTTAGAGGAAATTGGAATATTTGGAAGAAATAACAATTATTAAATAAAACAAATATTTGAAATTGTTTATTTAATAAAAGAGGGATAATGATAATTAAATGAGACTATATAGAATAACTTAATACTAGCAATTAAGATTAAAAATGGCGCAGACGAAGATTGGCGAGGAAGTGAAGGATGGCGGAAGGGCTTGGAGGCAAGCAGACGATTCACAGAAGGGATGCGGGGATGAAGTTACAAAGGCTTCACCAAATACGACTCGGCCTATAGCGCAGGAGCATAAAACCCAATGGGTTTTGTCAAATGGGAAGTGGGTTGATCATTGTCATCCATTTTATCGAAATAAATCAACGGAATCGTCAGACAGAGGTCTCCCACCTCGAACACGGCATGACTCACCATGGAGTGAAGAGGTGGCGATAGACAAACTGAGGAGGTTCGCAGCCGCATCCTGGGCCGCGGAAGCAGAGGAGGAATGGCCATCTCTCACTAACAGAATAATCGGGCAGCGTCCTGTAGAACAGCGTTGGGGTCAGGAGCGGAAAGAGGAAGGGAATCCAAAGGAGTCTAAATACCCTGCAAACCCTAAGCGAAATGCGGAGGCAGGGCAAACATGGCGAAGAAAAATGCCTTTCCATCTACGGGAACCCCCTTGGATCTCTGGCAAATTTCAAAATCGTTGGGGTAAGGAGAGAAGCCCTAATCTACCGTCAAGAACAAGTGCAGGGATCTATCTAAGGAATGGGAGGCGAGGGAAAAATGGAAGAGTTTGGGATCAAGGGATTCCATGGCAAGCACGACATCAAAGAGGAAGAAGATCGGATGCGGCCACTTGGAGACCAAAAATGATTGCAAAAACAGATCTGAAACATCCGACTTCGGGGCCCAAGGATATTTCAAAGGAATCACTAGGTGCGGGCAGCAGGGGGCCTGAGCAGTCTGAGACGCAGGGAAAAAGCCTCCAGAGACATAGTGCTTTGAGGCTAAGGGTGGAGATTCAGGCTTCCCTGACAGAAGAGGCAAGATTTGAACTGGAGGATAGGGCAATCATTGCCAAATGGTGGGGAGATGGGTGTAAGAAAACGCAGATAAAGAAGTGGTGGGAGGACTCATGGAACAGGGAGGTCAACATTTTATTCCTGCCAAATAATTTCTTCCTGATTCAATGCGCAACAGAACAGATCAAGGAAAAAATCTTGGAAAGGAAGTATGCGACATTGGACGGGCATGGTTTTTATTATAGAAGGTGGGAAGCATATTTTGATCCATGGCTCCACCTTCCAGAGAAAATGGTGGTATGGGTTAGCCTGGACAATTTACCTTCAGAAATGTGGAATAAAGAAGTAATCACATGCATCGGTGAATCCCTAGGTGTGGTGGTTGATGTTGATGAGGAGGCAATAAGAGAAGGAAGCGAAGGCAAGATGAAGGTGTGTATTGAGTTGTCACCTTGGTCTACATTATGGGAGGAAATTGAATTAGTACAAAATGGAAAATGCTGGATGTTGTCGGTTGGATGGAGTTTAACACAAAGTCAGACAATAGTCTGGAAGGAGTGGAAGAAAGGAGTAACTAACAGTGGTTCTTTGTATGACCCAAAAGGTAAAGGCGTCTCAACCTCGGGAGCTGGCCCTTCTAAAATAACAGAACATCTATCACCGACAAGGCGAAAGGATGGTAATTCCTTGGACCCGAATGATTCAGGAAGGGCTAATCGTAATCTGGCTGAAAGTGGGGAGAAGATGAACATGGAGAACCTTGGAGGAATGGCAGGGCAGCAGGACGACATTCTAGGGCTTAACCAACCAACAAAGTTGGATGGTGGGCCAGAATGGGTTGAGTGCCAGGAATTAATTGGGCAAGAATGGGAGACGATTCTGGAGGTTGGTAATGAACTAAGGGAATTATCTGGGGAAATTGAAAAGAGTCAGCTGCTAGAAACTGAAGAAGGAATGGAAGTAGATTGGGGAGGTGGTATGGAAAAGGTAGATGAAGAATTACAAATAATTTCAGCCACAACTAAACAATGGACATCAGAGGCAGAAGGTGATAAATTACTGCAAATTGAGACAACAAATTCATAGACACAGGAATCAGATATAGGTAAGTTGCAGCCTGCACAACAAATATCTATCCAGAGTAAGGCGACAGGAGATCAGGAAATAATACCAAGCAGTGAATCTGATAAGCAAATTAGTGCTGCAAAAACAAGGCTTGGTGTTCAACTTACAGAGTGTGCAAGAGGTATGCCAGATTGCGGAGACAAGAAAAAGGTGGGCAGGAAAACCAACGAGGAGAAAAGATCACAGGCAGGTGAAGCAGTGGGACAACAAAAAATAACGATGCATTTGAGATCTGGGAAGGGATCTGCCCTTCCTGGGAGCCAATGAAAGCCATAAGCTGGAATGTTAGGGGCTTAAACGCCCCTAACAAAAAGCGCCTCTTGTGGCGCATGCTAGAGGACAAAACAATAGATATAGCACTAATTCAAGAATCTAAACTAGGAAAGGTTGAGCTGGAAGGTATGAAAAGACGCTATAAGTCTTGGAGATTTTCGATGGTTGAGGTAGAAGGGGCGTCAGGAGGATTAATCTCCTTATGGCGCCCTCAAGCATTGTATGCAGAAGAAGTAGCAGCGAGTAGGTTTTGGTTGGCAAGTAGGATCAGATGTCTAAAAACGAGCTTGGCATTCTCACTAATAAATGTGTATGGGCCAGCAAATTGCTCCCAAAAGCAAAGAATTTGGAAGGAGATAGAGTTGTTTATGGAGGCGGATCGAGAGCATTTCTACATCCTAGGAGGAGACTTCAATGCAATCCTTCACTCAGAAGACAAGAGTGGGGGAATGAAAAAGAAACAACAATCTCAGCTGGACTTCGAGGATTTTGTTAACAGGAACTTTTTGCTTGATATACAGTTGGCCAATGGATCATTTACTTGGACAAATAGGAGGTTGGGATCCAGTTGTATCTCAGAAAAACTGGACAGATTTCTTTTTAAGGGTGATTTAACTAAATTCCCCTTTGCGCTGAATGGAAGCATCGTTCCTTTCTCTGGCTCCGACCACTTTCCAATTCAATTGGTGATAAATGATGAGAAGCGGGTTAGTCGATGTCCCTTTCGCTTCGAGAAGATGTGGTTCAGGGATCAAAATTTTTTAGAGAAAGTCAAAGGCTGGTGGGAAGGTACGCATCCAGAAGGTAATAAACTATATAAAGTTGTGTGCAAGTTAAAGCTTCTTAAACAGCGAATAAAGGACTGGAATAGGGAGAGCTTCGGGAATATCTTTGAGGAAAAACAGCGGTTGGAAATGGAGTTAGAGGAAGTGAATAAAAAAGTCTCTGCACACGGAATGAATGAGGAGCTCTTTGTCAAAGAAAAGGAACTATTAAAAGCATGGGAAGAAGCTCTGGCTAGGGAGGAGACATTTTGGCACCAAAAGTCTAGAAACACCTGGATCAAGGAAGGAGACCGGAATTCTAAATTTTTCCATAACTCAGCAAGAGTAAGAAGAGAGGTGAACAAGATCAATAGCTTAACACTTGCGAATGGTGAGGTGACAGAAGATGCAGATTTGATTGTTAAGGAAGCTGTAGCTTACTTTCGCAGTTTACTAAACAATGTGGACACTTCAGATCTCTGGTCTTAGCGCAGGCTATTGGCTGGTATCCCTTCTTTGGTAACACAGGAACAGAACCTTACAATGCTAAAACCTTTCTCAATAGACGAGATAAAATCTGTAGCATTCCAACTTCATCCGGATAAGTCTCCGGGGCCAGACGGCTTTCCTGCCTGTTTCTTTCAGACATGCTGGGGGATAATTGGAATTGAAGTGGTGGAAGCAGTTGAGGAAGCTAGATCGTCTGGGCAGTTTCTAAGAGAGATTAACAACACCTTCCTCGCACTAGTGCCGAAGAAAGAAAAACCTTCCTCAATGGATGAATTTAGACCGATTGCGTTATGCAATACTATCTATAAAATCATGTCTAAAGCAACGGCAAATCGGCTGAAGGCCCTCCTTCCATGTTTGATTTCTGAGGAGCAATCTGGTTTCGTCCCAGGGAGATCGATTTTCGATGGGATCATCATAGCGCAGGAGGTCATTCATTCTCTCCAAACAAACAAGCACCAAGGCATGCTGGTAAAATTAGACATTAAAAAGGCGTATGATATGGTGGACTGGCGTTTTTTGTGTAAGGTTCTAGAAGCCTTTGGCTTTGACAAACAGTGGGTGGATTGGATTTTCTCATGCATCTCAACACCAAGATACTCGGTTTTGATAAATGGGGAACCGGCGGGTTTCTTTGCTGCATCCCGAGGCCTGCGGCAGGGGGACCCCCTGTCCCCTTTCCTGTATATCTTGTTGGCTGAAGCACTAGGCCGGGCTTTGGGGAGGGCGACTGCAAGTGGACAGCTAAAAGGTATCCAGGTGACAAGCGGACTTCCTAATGCTACCCATCAGCAATTTGCTGATGACACATTATGTCTAGGTGAAGCAAGTATAAGAGAAGCATTGGCCTTAAAAAAGATCTTGCAGGATTATGGGGATGCTTCGGGGCAAAAAATCAGTGAGGCAAAATCTGAAGTCTTTTTTCTTAACTCCCCCCCTTTGACTGTTCAAAAAATAGCAGAAATCTTGAACTTTAAGGTAGGGCAACTACCAATGAAGTATCTGGGCCTTCCTCTGACTGGGGGAGTAAGAAATGGACTACTGTGGGACCCCATGGTGGATAAAATAGAGAGCAGATTATCAGCTTGGAATGGTAAATGGTTATCATGGGCAGGTAGAATTGTGATGCTCAAGTCCATTATTTTTGCACTCCCAATTTATCTAATGTCATGTTTGGCTCTTCCGGCAAGTAAGGAAAAATCGTTCAATCAAAGCATGAGACGCTTCTTTTGGCAGGGGTCTGATAATGGGAAGAAATTCCCGCTAATTGCTTGGAACAAAATCTGTAAGTCCAAAAAGCATGGTGGGGTCGGATTGTTAGATCTATATAAACAGAACAGAGCCCTAGGGGCGAAGCTGATTTGGGGGATGTATTCACGGAATAAGGAACGTTGGGCGCAAATTTTGCAAAAGAAATATATGTGCAATAATAATCCAAGCAGCATTCTAGTGGCTAAGAATCTCCCAACGGGATCACGAATTTGGAATTTTATGAGAGCTTGTCTACCTCTCATCCAAGACTCTTTATCTTGGGATATTTTGGATGGTAGGACAGCGCTCTTTTGGGAAGACTCGTGGGGCGGATTCCCAAGTCTTGATGTCTGTCTGGACCTTCCTTGCGCCAAACAAATTCTACAAAGGGAATGGGGCAGATCGGTCCGAGACTACATGGAAGAGAAGCTGGTGGATGGGGGTTCGGTGTTCTCATGGAAAGAGTTTGGACAGAACCTCATTTCTGCTGCGGATGCGGATTGTTTAAGGAAGGAGCTAGCAAGGAGAATAATCCCTGTCCGCGCGGGGGTGGATAGGTTGGTATGGGCCGGCTCCGGTACTGGACAATACAAAGCAAGTGATGGATATCGGATACAATGCCAAACAGAGATTCGCTCTGTCCTCCCCCTCAAACTATGTTGGGATAGTGCGTGCTCCCCTAAAGCCGGTACTTTTTTGTGGGCTACTCTCCAGAAAAGAATTTTAACTGTAGATAAATTCAGAAGTTTCGGTTATGCAGGCCCATCGTGGTGTTCCCTCTGCAAACACGCTGAGGAAGATGTAGACCATTTAATGGTAAGTTGTCCCTTTGCGCAAGCATGCTGGCGTTGGATTTGTGCAAGGCTGGGATGGAGTGGTGCTCTCCCAAACGATGTTTTGTCTCTTTTTAATTCCTGGCCGATTCTGAAAAGATCATCATTATATCAAGATTTATGGGTGGTGACTCCTTCATTGACGGTCTGGGAGTTATGGAAGGAGAGGAATAGGCGGGTCTTCTCTGATTGTAAAATAGATTTTCCTACCTTCCTAAATCGGTTGGAGGCAGCTATCGTTGAGGTGGTAAATGGCAGAGTGTCATCAAAAAAGGACTATGAGTTCACCACGTGGGATGCTCAGATGAGAAAGGTGTGGTATGGTTTGAACATACCAAAACCTGGTGCGATGAAGATAGGAGCTGAAAGCTGCAAGCGTAAAGAGACTGCCTGGAGGGCACCAAAGCAAGGCTAGCACAGATTGAATTTTGATGGGGCATCGCGGGGGAACCCAAGTATATCTGGTGCTGGTTGCTGTATTAGAGATGATACGGGGTTAGTTGTGGGAGAAAGGTTTGTTTCTCTTCCAGTGGGCACCAACACGTTGGCTGAGCTACGGGCTCTCATTTTTGGTCTACAGCTTGGGAGAAGAATGCAGATTAAAAAACTGGAGGTCGAAGGTGATTCTATGGTAATAGTACAGGCGCTCAAGTTGGGCAGGATGGCAAATTGGAGGCTACAACCCTTGATTGAAGAAGCAACTAAACTTCTGGAAGCCTTTGAGGAGTCCGCGATTTCCCATATTTACCAGGAAGCCAACTCGCTTGCAGACCTTCTGGCGAATAAGGGTGCTGACGGGGAAACTAAGACCTATATGAGGGGCGAGGAAGTAGATCCTGGATGATTCTGTTGGCCTTTGTTTTGGATGGGCTCCGGGAGTTTATGGGCGCAACTTTCTATTTTTTATGTTTTGGACGGCCTGAGGCTACGGCTTTAGGGGCTGTGTTTCAAGGCTGAAAAGCTATGTAATGGAACACTTATTTCGAATAATGGAAACTTTATTTTTACGAACCAAAAAAAATAAAAATGAGACTATATGATTTAGTTTATTTAATTAAGAGGGAATAAATAATTAAATAATACAAACTATTGAAGTCGATTATTTAATTAAAAGAGAATAATTAGAAGAATGTAAATAGAATAGAAGAATTAAAGAAATGAACTATATAAATAAATAATTTTTTTTATTTAATAGTAGATGAATTAAAGGTTAATTAAACAAATAAATGTATTTAATTAATCAGATTTATCCAAACCATTTTTAGGTGTATACAGTTCTATCTTTTATAGTATTTAATATTAATATAAACACCCATTTCTTAATATGGGGTATATTCATCACTCAAATAGCACAAATTCTTAAACTTGGTACATCGAGAAATCTTTCCCTTTCACATAAAGAAGAGAATAACCTTTCCCTAAAAGCAAGTGAACTATTTTCCAAAACAATACATATAATGTCACACAATCTTTTCAAATATATATAAAACAAAGTATAAAAGAGTGGAGATCGCATGCTTGTTTATGCAATGCTCCAATTGATTGAACCGATTTTGTATCTCAGCCTACCCTTAAATCAGTATGCAATTTCCCCAATTATCCCTCTCCCTCTTCACCAAAATCTCACTCACAGTATCCTCTCACAAATTCTCTCACAAGCTCAGAATAAACTAACAACTCAGAAATAAGCAATTGGTATGCAAGTATGCGTCCCTAATGAGGTAGATATATCCTCTATTTATACACAACAATCAGCAACTAAAGGCTAGAAACAGGATATCAAGGATGACACTTGTCAACTCAAAAGGTTTGACTTAGCAAGTAAAAGAAAAGGTGGTAGCTATAATCAATGCAAAGTAAACACATACACAACCATGGTGAATGTGTCACACTTCTCAAATGAATAGCAAGTAAGACAATCAGAAATGCAAGGTAATTGTTTTATGTAGGTTGACTTATTTGGCCAGCTGCATACTTGACCATTTCCCATATGTCATAATGCTTCAAAATATGGAACTCATAGTACAAATTAGACTTCTAATCGATTCATGCTTCTCACAAGTTGATGCCACATATTACCATGCATTTTTACCAGTTCAAAGACCAATTTGATGTGTATTTAGCACGTTAAGTCCATATGGCATTTGGGTTTGACTATGTCTAAGCAATTAAAGACTTCCCTTTATCCCTACATGCAACCTATGCTGGCATACAATGCTTAAAACACATAAAACAAAGTCCATTATCTTTATACACTGCCAAAAAATGTATTACTTATTATTTAAATACTTTTGCAAAGACATTAACTTGTGCACAACCCTCAAAATCATGTGTTATTCCCTTTAATACTACACAATACTTATCTTAGGCTATGGTTTAATAAGCAATGTGCTTTCTAATTAATTCAGCGCATAAAGAAATCATTATCATATATATATTTAATATATATATATAACTAAATATGTATATATGTATATATGTATATATATATATGTATATATATATGTATATATATATATATATATATGTATATGTATATATGTATATGTATATATGTATATATATATATGTATATGTATATATGTATATATATATATGTATATATATATATATATGTATATATATATATGTATATGTATATATATATATATCAATTCACAAGTTTATAAAATACATTATTCGATATTTGAATATATATTCACCTATTGTCATATTTAATAAATATTCATACATGTGCATATATACACATATAGATACATATGCAAATGTATATATACATTTATATATATTATGCCTTGATATTTAAACACATATAATCCCCTATTCACTGATCGACAATTATATATATACCAAATATATACATACATAAATATATGTGTGTGTGTGTGGTATATGTCCATCCGATTTCCCTATGCATGCGATGCACTCATACCGGGTCATCGTTTTTCCCACACACACATATATATAAATATATGATCATCGATTAGTAAATACACAAAGAACTCAAACTCAAAGTAAGGATCTAGACACACAATTCACCAAAGAAACAATCAAGAAGTCATAGACCAAAAACTAAAACCATAATCAATCAAAGACAACCAAACAATCTTCCCAATTTATCCAAGACTTTGACTAAGGGTTTACTTGCCAAATTCTGATTGTCTTGACTTGACTAAACCAAACTAGAAGTGTGTGTGTGAGTGAAAGCTCATTTTAGGTCTTATTAAAGGTTACCAGACCAAGCCCCTCTCCTAAGTGATACTTCCCCTCTCTTCCAAAGGCTCGACCTATTCCTACATCCATCTTAGTACAACATCAAGCTAGTTACACGTTCACATTAAATCCATTTGCAACATAAAACATTTGTATCAACAAAGCATTAGAATGTTCACATTGCAATACTTATTCTTTTATTGCATTAAATCAATATAAAACATATTCATTCCTTTGAAATCAATATCATCTTATTGCATATTTCAGTATTTCATTCACTTAATAAACATATAAGTCACATTTTGCATTTATCAACATTTTCACTCTTGAAGGTAAAAGTAACTTGGTAACTAGGAAACGAGGTATAACATCTCTCGTATGAGGGGAACATTTTTTGTACACTTTTTTGTATCATCTCTCTTTTGGAGGGAATTTTTATCCCATAGGGTTTTATTCACTTATCCACTTTATGAGATATTCTATTGTACATGGGTACCTATTGTTTGTGTGAATTAGGTGTTTTACCTAACTAGTTCACCTAGTAGGTCCTATTCACATGTTAAGTTTACTTAGGTCCTAGGAATCTTTCTAGAAGTCTTAGTTGTCTTGATGAGATCTTATCTTATATTGTTTACTTCTCGTTTCCTAGGTCATTTAATATTTGTTGAGTTAGTTGTCTCATGTTATAGGATTAAGACACATGTCATGATCTTGTCTAATCCTATCTCTCACCTTATCTATTTAAGAAAGGCTCGTATACATTTGTAACATATCGTATCAACCAAGCTATTATCTTATCATACTCTTTTGTGGAAGGTTATCCTTTTTTTGTAGGCGATTCTAGAGTGTGAGCTAATTTTCATCTCTTACATGGTATCAAAGCTCTAGTCTTGCAAACACCTTCTCAAATCTAAGGGCAATTTTCGTCATGAGCTATTGCAAGATTAAAAAGCTTGGTGGATATTGAAAATTTGAGTATGCACTTCTCTTGCATCATATGATGAATTGGAAGAATTAAAAAAACTTGAAAGAAATACCATATTTTGGGGTTTTCCTCTTTGTTTATTTCTATTGCATGTTAATTTTGGAGTTTTTTGGTGCAAATATGAGCTCACCATTAAGTTTAGGGAGTCAAATAAAGTTGATTTTTCCTTTTATTTTGTCCAAATCAAACTTGTGAGACTAGATCTACAACAGCTTGGAGTTGGGAGGTGGTTTCCAAATCCAAGAGGTGGTCAATATTGTAGAGCATTATGGGCCAAAACAGACCTTTTCATTGCATTTAGAAGGCCCAAAAATCCTAATTTAGACTGTTAAATTGTCAAAATCGGAGACTTTTGACTCAAGCCCTCAAAGGTTTTTTTTGGCCCCATCGACATTTTTGTTTGTACATCTATATATGGATCTATACAATTTGTATTTTTGTACTTGGTTGGCATCAACACCAATCATATTGGCATAGTTGATAAAGTACAAGGAATCTTTGGGTGGCATATTCCCAACAATGACATATTTTCTAGAGAATATTCTCTATGTAGGTGTACAAAATCTATGACGATATCATGTCACATCGTATGATGAGTGGTTTGAATTTTTAAGCACTTGGTTTCACGTCATGGCCATGTGGAAAGTGTTAGGATTCAAATGTTTAGTGGGTGTCATGCGAAGTTGTCACCACTCCTTGTCAACTACCACCTTTGGGTTGTATATTTTTTCTACTAGGGGCACTAGGGTCACATGGGAGACTGCCCATTGAGCACTAGAGGATTTGCTTTTTACCCCTCTGAGTGCCCAAATTGGGAATTTTTTCTTTTGGCCATATCTTTTTGATTCAATGGTCCATTTTTCAAAACTGAGATATTGTCGAAAAGTTGGTTTTGAGAACTTTGTAGTGGTATGGATTTTTTTGCATAATCATTTTATTGCTATTTGAAGTCAAATCTCCCATTTGGACCTCTGAGCTCATAAATTTTTGCTTGGATCTTTGTTTTTCATGATTTTTGCAACATCAAAAATGTATTGAGGAGCTCTATTTTTGTGTCCATGCACTTTTCCCATATTTGGCTCCAAGTATATTTTATTCAATGTTTTCAAATTTTTCATTTTTATTGATTACTTGGACATCCTAACTTCTGGAGAAGTTTTATCTTTTTGGGAAGGCTTCATTTGCAGTATACATAATGTTTAGGGGTTTCTAATTTCTTTTGAAGGTTTCTATCTTTGTAATTTTGGAGATCTCTCATAGTTCATTATGGGTTTTTCATTTCATCCTTCTTTGATCATCTTGAAAAGGGGAAACTATAAACGATGGAGAGATGACATCATAAAACATCTCTATTGGCTTCATTTGTTGCCATATTTGTATGACCTTATTCCCCCTCCAGGTACTAATAGTAAGAAACTTGCTTGGAATTGCAAAAGGGGTCATATTTTAGGAGTTATTGCTATGCATGTTGATGATGATATTTTGAATTATCTTGTTCATTTTGAGTGTCCTCATGCTCTTTGGATTAAAATTTGGGAGATATATGGAGATCCTAATGCTCAACCTGTTGGAGCCAAAAAATCCACCTTGGTTATTTTTGCATACTTCCATTTTCACCCATCTTCCCACACTCACCATATGTTCCATCTCCATTCATTCCATGGTGGCTAACATTAATAAATCCTTGTATATAAACCACCAGATAAGGCCCTTTGATCATAACATTGAAATGAATTACCTCTTTGAAATGTTATCATAACAACACATGGCATGTTGCCAAGACAATGTCATATCGAAGAGAGTCTCACCATAGGCTCTTCGACGCGAACATGAAATTTCGATGAAAAATATAGATGAGAGCTCTGTATGTCTAAGAGACATTCAAATGTCTTCTTGCCAGCTTGAAGAATGATATGTCTAAGAGACTTGGACATGTTGAGGAGAAAATCTAACATGTCTCACCAACAAGGAATAATCATGTGGAGTATTCAACATTCAAGAAGAAAAAAAACATCTCTTGAACATCGAGAGATTATCATAAAATAAATGATAAATCACCGGTAAGGTAGCATGGACAAACGACAACATCAAGGAGACATTGGTATATTGAAGAGAGAAATAAAGGAGTCTCTCTGACATTCAAGGAGCAAGTGAGAATAAAATGTCAGCAAGACACAAAGACATCAAACAAACATTGATCAAAGTCTCATCGACATCCTAACAATGACATGTCGAGGAGACACAGGAGTATCAGGCATACATTATCAAAAGTCTCCTCGACATTCTGGTGCAAGTACAAGCACACATTATCAATGAGACTAAGAGACATCAGGGAGAGGTGGCCACGGGTCTCCTTGACATGAAAAAGTCATGTAGAGATCATTAACAAGTAATACCGCTGAAGGGAGAGATAAGGGTATGTCGAGGAGACAGGCTTGTCAATGAGAAATATTCACCAGTCTCATTGACAAAAGGGGTCCACAATGGAAGAGCCTAAAATGTAAGTGTCAAAGAGACCTTGCAACATCGAAGAGAGAAATCTAAATGTCTCTTAGACATTTTTCAAAAGATGGCCAAGGATACATCGAAGAGAGAAATAGGCATCATGATTAAAGTCTCTTTGACAAATATGAAATAATGTTCACCGGATTGATTTGACTGATGAAGTCATCAAAGAGACAATTGCTATTAATGTGCAAGTTTATTAGAGGGGTGGTGTGAGAGCCATTTATGAACCAGAGCTAGCTCAAGCATGCTGAATTTTGATAAATACAACCTCTCAGAAATCAAAAATCACTGCAAATTGTGGCTGGATATTCAGAGGATGGAATTGGACAACGACGAGCAGCTTAGAATTTGTAGCATTCATTCAAGTAAGTGATCTTGGCTCAGCTGAATGTATTTTTTTAGAAGATAGCTTGAATTATAGCATAAGTAGGGTTAAAATGGATAAAACCCTAGAGAAACCAAGGGAAAAAAGGCAAAAAATAGAGACTAGGCCACAAAACTAAGATTTAATAGACCAGTGTCTCGGTCTAGGCCAAAATTAAGAAGAATAGCTCAATTAAACCCATCATGTGAAACGTTGGAAGATAAACACAAGAATTTGGGGGATGTGTGGACTCTGCATAGGGGTTATGACTTATTTATATATCATTATAGGAAGAAGTACAGGCATAGGCTAGTTTCAAACCCATGGAACTTGAATATGGGAAAGCTCATGATGCCCAATGTTTTTGTGAACGTAGAATTGATTAAAGCACTGGCTAGAAATTACAATCCAAAGACGAGTGAAATCCACTTACACGATGGGTCAAAATTCATGATTATAACACAAGACTACATTTGTATGGTTTTCTAATTGGACACCTCCCTGAAAACAAAATTTTGGATGAGAGATTTGTTGGAAGAATACCGCACTATGGATACAAGCTATAAGAGGTGGAAGTTTCCTCTACACAGGCCTAAAGGTTCAGGGAATCAACCTAGGAGGTTTTCCAGTGATAAAAGGCCCCCATTCTCTGTAGACTTGTTTGAAGAATACTATCAATACACTTACTATTCAACTGGCCAAGTACTGGGAGTTGATGCCCCTGCTAACCTAACTATAGCCCCCATGGTTCTAGCTACAGAAATCCAAATCCAAGATGTCAGGCCCTATGATTATGAAAAATACCTATCTGAGGCCATTAATACTACTCTTAATGCCATCAAGAACAATAATGAAACTATTAGCTTCAAACACTATTCACTTCTTATGCACATGATATTGTATGAAGGGAAAGTGATGGGAATATGGGGAGAGGAATTGAGAATAAAAGATTTGGATAGTGATGGGAATTCAAGGCTAGTGCAAATGTGGACATCCATATGGGACAGTAGATGTGGGAGATCCCACTACTTGTACTTTGAAGAACATTTTGTCAAACCCTTATAAAGGTTGCTTGGCCACATATGTGATTATAATTTTTCCCCAAAAATACAAAGGTTCCTCTGACCAAAAGAGAAGGGTTCTGAAGGAAAAATAAGTCACAATTGGAGGGATTGGTATGCATTTGTAGATTGTACTATTATTAGAGTATATGGATTTGAGGTAGCACCATATTTACTGCCTAAGACTATGCCATATAGGGTTGCATACCTTGAGATCATAAGACAATTGTCTTATTCAGCCTTTATGCATCTAAAAAGCTATGGAAGGAAAATCTTTATGCCTTCTACTCTATGTTTTGGTTATTTCACTATTATTGTTGATACAGGGTATGACTTGGTTGGTAGCAAGCTAGATTAATATGGCTTGTCGGTGGGAAACAAAAGAGAAAAAATTGACCTTGAAGATTTCATTTATGATGCCAAGATTTCTCAAAAACTGAAAGGATATGAGCATGAGTTCCATGTGGATGATGTCATCAGGAACTGTGAGGAAAATCAAGTGATAATGAGGATGAATGCCTACAATAGAATTGTTATGGCTGAGGCTTGGAGAATGAATAATAACCCATCCTATGTAGAAGCCTTTCATGAAATTCAAGATCCCATGGAGAGAATTGAACAATTAATTATGCATGAAGAACTAACAAAAGATGCACCTCTAATAGCATTTGAAAGGAGAATAAATATTGGTTCTAGAAGACAAGCTGAGAATGTAACACCACTGAGCCATTTGTCACCACAACCTACTCCAGAGGTAAGCTTCTCAGCCAACACCCCAATCATAATTGAAGATGATATTGAGGGGGAGGAAGAGGTCACCCAAATCAATACTCTTGTTGTTCCCCAGTATGAAATTCCACTAGAAAGGAATGTGATTGCCTTTGAAGCTTCTAATGAGCTATCTGATGATGTGAGACATCATGCTAGTCAAGAATTCATTGCAGATGACATATTTGTTCAAACTTCTGAATTCAAGGCTTTCATCTATGAGTATAAAGGAAGAGTAGTAAGAGAAAGGATAAAAGACATCAACCTTGAAAAGGAGGCATATGCCTTAAAAGAGCTTCAACATGAGATTGATAGAGAAATAAATAATATGATTGCTGAAAGAGGAAGAGAATTATTGCAAGAAGCTAGGGTTATGCTCCTTCCAGGGTGGGATATCAATTCATCCATTGTGTTCGACAGCTTTCTGAAGAGAAAGAACAAAACCTTGCAATTGACAGATGAGGCTAGTGATAAGATTTATACTGGATCAGGATGTAACCCTAATAATACTACTTTACAGATGTGGGCACTTTACCCACTAGGAAAAAGGCCTTCCCTTGTTAATCATGATCAAATTTTTGGACATCTTTGGGTACAAAGATTAGGGGAGATAGACCCTATGGAAACTGCTGACTTAAATGTAAATGTGGCCAAGTTCACCAAGGCTCAAATTCAAAAACTGGTAAGGGACAATAAGGGATTGATAGAAGAAAATGAAAGGCTAAAGCAGGAGCTTATCAACTACAAAGATAGACTGCCTTCTTCCTCAGGGCTTTGTTCTCCACTGGTTGAGCATGAAAGAAAGGTGCTTGAGGAAATGTTTGAGACCACCTATTGGAAATGCAAGCATGAGAAAGCTCATAAAGAACAAGAAGAATTAAAAGGAAAGTTGAAAACCACCACTTTTGAAATGGCATCAGAGATAGTTTTTATGAGGTTCGAGGATATGCATAAGCATGCTAACAAGGTCTGACACATTCATAACAAAAACATATGTAGCATTATTGGAACACATCAGATTGCATGACATAATGGAGGAAGTGGAGTCTCACATCATAGCAAAAAAGGGAGATAACAATATTGTGCTCCAAGAATATCAAGAGCTCATGAATTCACATGAAACTTTCATAACATCTTGACATAGGAATTAAGTGACTTCAGTCATCCACTAAGTATGGCCCTGCCCAACTTCTTTGAGGAAATAGATCTGAAAGATCAAGATACATGGAAGGATGAGATAGCCCATTATTTGCCAGGTGTTCTTTATGCAATTAATGATGAGGATGAGGTACTCAAGAAAACACATGAGTAGCTTGGAAGGATTTTTGAACTTGAATATGCAATGAAGGATATTAAACATAATGTTGATATTCATGCCAAGAGTGGATACATTGAGCATTTGTCAAAGATCAACTTACTCATTGAACAGGCCAAGTGAAAGAGGAGTGGCAAGGACCAGAGTTTGGTGGTTTTGGATGCACTATCACGGTGCATGAGCCTTGAACAGGTCTTTGATGATCACAAACGCTTGCTAAAGATTAACGGATTGTGGTGCATCCACCAACAAACTCTCAAAGTTTTTATGTTTATGTTAATTATGTTTTAGTTAAGAAACAGTGTAACTTTTTGTGAATGGGCCTGAAGCTTGTTGCTTCTCGTACAAATAGGGAAACTAGGGTCCAATTTTGAGATCATCATCATCATATTATATTCCATTTCATTAGAGTAGGCATTAGTAAGAAGATAGATTGCACAATCTGCCCATCCATATCATATTAAAGACTTATGTTACAAATGTTTATTTTTTGAAGCAATATAATGGAGCTGACTACTTATAATTTGTAATCCATTTTCAGTGTTCAATTGTTGTGTCAATTTTCATGCTTATCTATTACTTTATTGTCTTCAAAGTGGTCTTTTCAAGTTATTTAAGTCTGCAAGATTTATTAGGACACATTTGTTGTTACTACGTGGATGCTTTGATTGGTTTCTGGTTCGTGTAAATTAAAAATCCTCTCAAATAATTTACTTTAATTGGTTCCTACCAAGGATTAAAATCCTTTTAAAGAAGTTATTTTGATTGGTTTCCATTAACTTCAGAATTAAAAGTCCTTCCATGCTTTCACAGTAACTTGAGGGGATAACATTGGGATTATTGAAGAAGAGCATTGTAATAAACAAACTTGCATGTTTGCACAAGGTGTAGACATCTCAAGTGCCTAGCAATTTGAGTTAAGCTAAATAATAGGTTTACTTATCCTACAAATCTGTCTCCATAATCACTATCCACTCATTCACTCCATTCACCCAATAGTAGGCACTGGTCATATCTAAGATATTTATATAAATATAACCCACACTCTTGATTCTTCAAATACTTTTAGTAGGAACTAGCTATCAAGCTCTACATCTACTCCACCCTCGCGTGCCATAGCGAGTAGATTGCCCAATTTAAGAACCACATCCAAACTTTAAATCTGCCCTATTATTTACGTACACCCACCTAGGTCTGGTAGAGCCTGAAGAGTAGGAGGTAATCAACCTTGTTTGCCCGTTTGTTGGCCAAAAGTGTGTTAAGAGACTGGCGCCCTCTTAAGGCTCAAAACTTGCACTTTTGAGACCTAACACAACCATTTCCAAATGATCCTATTTTAGATTGTCTTGTGCCTCTTCATATTTTAGATATGATATGCTATGAGTATGATACTATTCAGGAGTTTGATTCTTTGGAGTACTTTGAATCTTTAGAAGATGAGGAAGAGGTTTCTTCAAATGCTCCTTCTTGTCCATCAAAGACAATTGTTGTACCTTCACCTTCATTGATTGAGGCTCCCATAGTTCCTGTTTAGTAGGACCATTCATCTTCTATCGCTTCATCAAAGTCCAAAGTTGATTCTTTGAAAGCTTCCAACGATTTTTTGCAACAAGTAAATCATAGTCTTTCAAATATATCTTTGTGGGATGATTTTTTGATAAGTATTTCAGACTTGTTTATGGAGTCTCACATTTCATATTTGGAGGACACATTTGAGGGCTTATCTCCTCTTTGATAAAAATCATTGCACTACTATTATCAAACCATATTTCTATTTGGAAATTGTTCAATATATGTTACCACTTAGTCCTGGTTTGTTGCCTTCTTTGATTGGGCATGTACCTGATTTGATTGTGGCATCATCATCTACCATGGACAAGGCATCACTTGAGCAGATTTTAGAGGCATCATCATACATCTATATGCTTATTTCTGTCAATTCGTATTGGAATGGGAAGCATTCCTACATCTACACTTGGTTTTGTTTCTTCCAAGAGGGAGACAAATTGTTCATCAACATTGGATCATGTATTGCCTTGAGGCATTATCATTTTTGTAGGATATTATACATTGTGTGGGGGCTACATAATCTCTCCTTTTCCCCCTTATGGGGGGCTATTGATTGTATCTTTGTGATGGATGTAGTCCTTTGGGGGTGTTGATGAGTCCTCCATTCATCACTTATTTTATCACTTGTACATGATTATTTTTGTGCATGTTCTCTCTTTTAGAGAGGAGTTTTCCCTCATTGGATTTTTCTCCGTTTCTCCACTTGTGAGAGATCATTTATAAACGAGTACCTAACATGGTGTTGTAGTTGGGACCTATCCATGCATTCTTGCATCATTTGCATTGGTTTGTTCCTCCCTAAGTTTTACTTAAGGGGGGTGTTGGTGTGAATTAGGTGTTTTACTCAACTAGTTCACCTAGTAGGTCCTCTTCACATGTTAGGTTTACTTAGGTCCTAATAACCTTTCTAGATTTTTTTTTTATGAGATCTTCTCTTATCTTGTATCATTTACTTTTGTTGTCCTAGGTCATTTAATATTTGTTGAGTTAGTTTTCTCATGTTATAAGATTAAGACACATGCCACGATCTTGTTTAATCCTATCTCTCACCTTGTTTATTTAAGCAAGGATCTTGTACATTTATAACATATCATATCAACCAAGCTATTATCTTGTCATACTTTCTTGTGGAAAGTCATCTTTTGTTTTGTAGGTGATTATGGGGTATGAGCTATTTTTCAACTCCTACACCTAACATGTTTAATAGTTGGGACCCATCATCATCTTTGCATACATTACTCCCTAAGTTACACTCAAGGAGGGGTGTTAGTGTAAATTAGGGTCATTACATAACTAATTAGTTAATCACACTTTCTAGGTTGATCTATTCACATTATTCAAGTCTCCACTTAGAGACTTCTAGATTTTTGTCTCACCTCATGCAGTTGAAACATGTGTCCTCACTTTTTCAAACACCTAGTGCATGCATGCTTGCAACTTTCCCACACACTTGTCATGTGAGATCACAAGTGTTACACCTTTGAAGAGGTATTCAGTTGTTGTGTCCTATTGTTCTACCTCCACTACCTTGCCTATACATGCAAGGCTTCTTTGTACATTTTACTTAACACTTTGATAATATCATTTGGCTTATTTTGTGTGATTTTATCTTGTGGAAGTATACCTCAATTGTTACTTTTTATCTTGGTAATCACAACACTAGTTACATGTTTCAACAAGTACAATGAACAATTCTTCAACGTGATTAGTTTAGACACATTGTCATGCTATGAACTTCTTGACAAAATTCCTCAAAGAAATTTTCTCTAGTGGAATTCCATGATTGTAGGATATGTTTAGGGTATTTTGACATTAATCAAAGAATATCATTAAAAATGGGATGTAGGGATATGGTTTAGTTGTATTACATGCTTTAAAAATGGAAAATTTTAAGGTTATTGTCTATGTATGTGAATGCTTCTACTCTAACATTTTTTTTCTACTAGATAACTTATTATTTAGGTTTTTGTAAATATGTAAGGTGTATATTCATTTGTAGGGACCTTATAGTGTAAGAAAGCTCGACATATTTAAGTTTTAATTTGATTTTATTTGTACATAGTAATATTAAATATTAAAATTGACTTGCTTTTTCAAGATGTATAAATGATCTATTTTTGTTCAAGAAAAAATATTAATTTATTCTTTACATAATTATATTGGTATTTAAAAATGGAAAATGCAAGATTAAAAAAATCAATTAAAAAATGGCGCGCTTTGCCTTTGTTTCTCCAGACCTCGCTACCTCCAATGGCAATCACCATGGTTGCGGTAAAGCTACCCATGACTGCGAAAACATGGATAATGGTGTCTCCTAACGTAAGGATCCACGAACACACAACATACTGAATTTCATAAAGGCTTTGAGGGGCGGAAACAAAGTTAATGGTGGGCATTTGGGGCATATTAACCCTAGCTTGCGGCCTCATCACAGTCCTTCTACGAGGTTTAGGGTGCGACGCATGCACGCGCGCCCACCCCCTCCTTCTCATGGCCCTTCATCCCCTCCTACACTGGGATCAAATCCAAATATGGGTGGCCCACTCTCACTTCGCTGATTAGAGACGATCCTAGAGGTGTGCCTGGGCGGGGACATCTTAGATCGAGAAGATTATATGAGGGATCATGCCCTCATTTGTAGGTTCACCAAAACATGGCCAAAATTCTGTGAATTGCATGAGTAGATTTCAAAATTTTGGGAGGGTTTTAAGAAAGAATTTTGCATTTTTCCTTGTGCTAAGGGTTTTTTTACTTTGGAATTCGTTTCACTTGAAGATAGAAGGAAGGTGCTAGACTTGGGTCCTTGGTTTCTCAACGGAGACTTCTATGCCTGAAACCTTGGTTCCCATCTTTTGACCCCTACATTGAGTCCTTCACTATGACTTGCTTGTGGATTTGGTTCCCATACTTGCTACTGCATTTTTGGGAACTGGTGTGTTTGTTTGCCATTGGTAATAGTTTGGGTAAGTACATTTGCTCTATAAAGGAAATAATTAGGTGTGCAAGCTCAACTTGCACACGCCTATGTGTGGAAATGGACCTTTCCAAAGGTCTTTTTATAGAATTAGATTTTAAAGCAGGAAACAACATTTGGAGATAGCTTGTGGAATATGAGAGGATTCCTTTTAGATGTAGAAAATGCTTCTTTGCAGACCACTCTACCATGCACTGCAATAAGCCTATATATGGGAAGGGTGAACAAGATTCAAAAGTTAAACCCACTTGGTGGGTGGGGGTGGAACCTCATCATTACACTGTTTCACTTGAACCACAAATTGACATTCTAGAACCCAATATTCTGAAGGTCATTGCAAAATTAGTCTCCTCCCTTCTAACAACTTCACAAAACATATCTTTCGATCCTCTCGATGAGGACACTAATGGTGTTAGCAGTGGGGTGTCTTTAATTATGATCGAGAAAGACATTTCTTCGCCTTATCCTCTTATCAATGTTTCAAAAACTCCTTTTGAGGGCCCTGGGTTGGTTGGCTTGAGGACAGTTGATGCATCTCTGAGGCCTATGGTTTTTGAGGGTGAAAGAAATTCTATGTTAGGTAAGGTGAAGCTAAATGAGGACACTCCCCCACACTCAAATCAAGAATGGATTGAAGTGAAGAGGAATAAATCCCCTCTCCAAAGGCACCAAATGACACTAAGATCATCCAAGAGCTTGACTAACTCTTGATTTCCTACAAGCCTAAGCACCCTTAAAATGAAAGGAATGGGATGTTCTATAATGGGTTGCCCTATGACAGATGGCAAGCCTCTTAAGTTGTTTTATGCACCCCCAATTTTAGGGCATACACTTTTAAAATATTCTACTTTACCATTATATGGGTTATGGCTCCCTTATGCCTCTTACGAATAAAAAAAAAGAAAAATGTATATTTAGATGGGGGTATTATACTTTAGTGTAAAAACTAGCCATGCATTTAAGTGTAAAAAAAATGGCTAATTTGAATTTAAAAAATATTTACTTTTTTATGAATCTTTTTGGTATTTAAACAAATTTGTCTTGCTAAGACTATTTTATAACCGCTACTTCTAACAATATATTGTCTTCATATATTATTTTTGGTTTTTTCTATGTAGGAGCACATGCACAAGTTTTTTTTTTTCCATATTTTATCATAGCTCAATACATCTTACCAAGCCATGATCATGATAATTCAACCAAATTAACTTAAAATGCATAATTTGCTTAATCAAAATTCTTAAAATAAGATCCATGTTGGTGAATTAGCTATAAAACACATATGTTGATTGTGGATTGCACTACATTATCTATAATTATTTTTGTGCCCAATAGATTATGCCTAAAAAATTAAATTATTTTCATGCCTATTAGTTATATACACATAACCATGCAAATATAGTTATGTATAATTTTTTTTCAAGTTGACAATTTGAAAAATAGGGAAAAATATAATACAATTAATCCAAACATAAGAGATATATAAAAAGACAAGGGTAATTGTCCTCGTCTTTTATTTTTCCTCATTCTCCATCGTACCCTTCAAATTTTGAATTCATTTATATGCAACTTTCATCAAAATAATTTGATGTAAGATCCATATTATCATAAATTAGGTCTTCGACAAACACCCACTATAATTTATACAAGTAGTGATTTACATTACATTCTATGTATCTAATTTTACAAAGCTAATAACATGGTTCATGTTACAAAATATTCAAAACAAAAGTTAAAAAAACCTATAAACTAGAAATAAAACCATGTATTATCTTTCACAACTTCACTCAAAATAAAAAATCCATAATTAATGTTAAAATTTAAAGGACAACATCATCAACAATTTATTTGATCTGGTAAGGTTTACCATCAAATTTAAGCCTTGTCAATTAAATGCATTTTGTTTGTTTGTTAATTTATAATCATATAAGCCATGATAAACAAATCAAAATCTAATTAGAATGATGTATTGCACCCTTCAATTTATAGACACAAGTTTTTTTAGGCTTGGATTATGCACTAAACATTTCCCTTTAAAAGATAATACTTTGGTTTGAAAAAAAAATTATTTAGACTTGTAATTACTTTATAGAATGAGGAAATAAATTAACTTGAAAGTGAAAATATTGTCAGGCATCACAATAGCAATGCCACTATGTGTTAAA
The DNA here is from genome assembly GCA_007258455.2 of Sequoia sempervirens. NCBI lineage: Eukaryota > Viridiplantae > Streptophyta > Pinopsida > Cupressales > Cupressaceae > Sequoia > Sequoia sempervirens. The sequence goes on from VDFB02266109.1 coordinate 42,818, forward strand.
TGCATACTTAATAACACTACATTGTACATTTTCCACACTCCAATTATAATGATAAAATTTCATTGCCATTTGCTACTCATCTTGATCTCACAGTATCGTGTAGAGAGGGCCAAATAAATGAGGCACTCTTTGTTCTTATTGCACACAACCTCCTGACGACTCCTATTCATATTTTAATTATTTTACACTTCGATGCTAGTGGATCACAACATGGAACTAGCTGAATTATTAATGGTAGAGCTAAGTTGTAGAGGGAATAATTTCTTGAATTTCTACATACACCATTTGACAAATACTTTTGTTGGTGGGTATGACAATATTTCAAAGAAATATATGGGTAATTTACTAATTCCATTTATTGAGCTCAAATAAGTAGATAGTGTGAATAATCAATTCATTTTAGAGGTCTTGACATGCATTCTAAAAAGTGTGGCCTGCTTGTACACCATTATATGTAACACTTGAGCTTATTTAGGAAATTTTATTTATACTAATGAAAACATTACAAACATGTGTAATTTTTGAGTCAAATCAATTCAACTTGTATTTCATATTCTATAACTACAACACTACACAAAAAAAAAAGTAGAGCTAGAAAGGATGTTGCCAAGGGTTGATGAAGTATGAATTTATGCTCATAAATTACATCCATTGAAATCTTTTAAAGCCATTTTCAACATTGAACGAGTCCTACAATTATGCCATTCCATGGTACCACATTTATTTGAGGCATTATGTCAATATTTAGGAAACAAAGAATGTTAAACATGATAAACACAAATTTCAAACAATGAAGGAAAGTGCAAAATAATTACGACAAACCTTGATAGCTTATGTTCATCATAATACAAATATAAAATCCATTAATATTAGTCACAAAGATAGAGCCAAAATCGCCACATGGGTTGTAATTGTTTAGACAATCAATGTATATGGATATTTTGATCAACACAATGCATGGGTCAATAGCCAAAAATTAGATGTGCAACATTTAATTTAGACATTGAGGGCCTTTTTCCTACCCTCCAATCAAGGTTCGCCACACATTCAAACACTTGAGGATTTTTTTTGTCATAATGAAAAATGCTAAAATAGTAAAGATTTCTAGCTTACAAGGTCTTGGAAACCAACTTGTCTAACAAGAATGTAGTGTACTTTGGAGATACAATTTATGAAATTTGTGTAGATAAATAAATCCCCTCAAGTAGGACCCCAACATCTTAGCAAAATAGTTACGTGCATAACATAACAACTATTCCAGTGCTTGCCTTATTGAGCTTCAAATCAAGTCTAACTAGTAAACCTAAAGTGTTAAATAAGAAAATATAGTTCTTATTAGGGTTTGAAGTTCCAACTCCATTACCATCATAATAAAATGGAAGAAAATGTATTCCACATGAAATATATGCTAATTAATAGATAAAACTATGACCATCAAGCCTTCTAAATACCAAAAAGTGATTAGATGACAACACAAAGGTTAAATCAAGTTGGTGAGGGAACAATGACTAGAATCAAACACATGGCGATGATTTGCCTCTAGAGTTAATTTAGCCACTAGATTATATGAAGGATGTGTATATATATTGTGCGTGGAGTTAGAGTTCAAACATGTCATAGAAAACAAAGGTTAGTGGAAAACATAGGGAAGGGAGGATCAACAAGAAACATGGTGCAATGAGTAAAGTAAATTGGTAGATAGTTTGGATTCGCTAATACACTAATTTAATCATTGATAGTTGACATGAGGGTAACCTTAACACCCATCACATGAAACTTAAACAAAAAAATTCTTGACTTTGATATTTCACTACTTAGTCATTTTTGTCCACTGACCAAGATAACAAGGCACCAAAAGAAGATATTGCATGCCAAATAAGTAATAATTTAATTTATCTACAACTAATTATGCATATGTAGTTACTATTATAATACATTACTTATTTAATTCAATAATTATTTCAAATAATTATCTTTATATGTTTATGCACATATAATTAATAATGCACAAAATATCAAGTAGGTGCCAACATGCATGGAGGACATCTACGATTAAAATATACATGAAATTTATTTTTCCATAAATCTTTGTTCTTCTAAAGGCTATGGTGATCAAAAGTGCCACTCACAACTAGTATATCTTACAAAATTCCACTTTCAATCATGCTTTAATCCTTGTCCATATACTAGTTAAAAGTTTCTAAGCCCCTTTCAACAAACACACATTGAATATGTCTGAAAACAATGATTTTCCATGACATGACATTTATTTGAGGAATTTTTTCAATTGTTGACATGCCTTGTCTATGCTTCCTACTTGTAATGACAATGAAGACATTGGTAAAGGTTGTAATGTTTAGTTTTACTATTCACAATTGCTTTTGCTTCATAGTTCCCTAAGTGTTTTCAATAAATCCATTTTTTGTGTATCTTGCAATCATTGTATTATATTAAAACACATTTCTTGATAACTCCTTAAATTTGCACAAACCTCCAAATGTGAAAGGTACCAAACAACTCACATGCCTTATACATGCTTCTATGCTTTGCATACATGTCTATTAGGGCAACAAGTAGAACATATAAAGAACTTCCTTTATCCTTTATGTTTTGATGGACGTTCATACCCCATTCCAAAGCTCAAATTTTGACATAAGTTGAAAGTATTCTTTAATAAATGTGGATTGATTGTGTTGGAGACTTGCTCATTACATTCACTAAAACATGTAGCTACCCACTTCCACATTTGACGTACATGTTTTTGATAAGATAAGTTGCATTTACAGGGTGCAGTACCCTTTACACAAAGGAGCCCAAAGGGCCAAATTCAGATCAAATACTAAAAACCAACAACATATAGTCTAGTTATAATAACAACATGTAGACACCAAAAAATTACAAAACTAGTAGACATACAACAAAAAGAAATCCCACCCAACAACAACACACATCCCACCTATTACTTAGCTAAACCATCCACTCCTCAAAAAGGAGTTTCATCACATCATCACCCACCCACTTGTTGGAATCCTCCTCTGTGGTCTTCTTGTCAACCTCCTCCTTCAACACCTCAGACAGCGTAACAATGAAGCAGTACATGACCTTGATCATGAAGCGTGTCAGCTTGGTGAATTTATTTTCCATTTTATCAACCCAAGTTAGTAGATTATTGAGCTCTTCTCCCTTATCTGTTTCCACCTTTTTAGTCATCTCAATCCAAG